>JAPDSC010013485.1:23016-51055 GCA_026290005.1 Latrodectus geometricus | reverse complement strand
TATTCTGCTAACAGTCATTGGATCTCGACCGACGCGAGCACCAATACAGCGATAAGATAAACCGCAATCACGGTACGTTACAATTCGACCTTTATCAAAGTCAGAAACGTGCTGGTACGCATTTCTCCTTCTTACAAAAACTTTTCACCAGGCAACAACGTTCAAATGTAATTTGTGTATGAGGAGCCGGCTGAACAATATCCTCATTTAAACACAATATAGGTGTCGCTACTGGCGCTTGCTTTGTCTGAATGCGCTGAAAAGCTACTCATTTGCATATCACAGCACCTTCTTCCTTTCGTATAAATTTCACGTCTATAGCATGTCGCCTTCTTAGTGTAGCAATTTTAATGGCCAGTAGTGTATGTCGAAAAATATGTTATTTTGCCGTGGGGGTATGTTAAATGGGTTGTATACATTTAAATAAATGTATATTTTTTAGTTTACGTTTTCTCTATGTCACATTAAATTAATTTTAACAAATACATTTATTTATTACTTGATCTTATATATATATATA
Organism: Latrodectus geometricus; assembly: GCA_026290005.1. NCBI lineage: Eukaryota > Metazoa > Arthropoda > Arachnida > Araneae > Theridiidae > Latrodectus > Latrodectus geometricus. The sequence goes on along the minus strand of JAPDSC010013485.1, from coordinate 50,535 downwards.
TATATATATATATATATATATATATCTTTCAGCCCATAATAAAATGAGTGGTGAAAACAAGAAAAAAGTTTGTCAATATTAGGAGGAATATTTAAAATTTGGGCTCATGCCTGCTGTCCGCGATGAAAGGTTTTCTTTTCGACTTTTAAGCTAGCAATGCTTGAACAACAAATTAGTGAATCGAGGTCGTCTTGAGGAGGGTTTAAAGGCAAAACAATGCTTTTATTAATTCACATTTGAATTATTTTCAAATTTAAAAAAAAAATTGAAAAGAAGAACAATAAAGTCCCTATTTATTACTCACACATCAACTCACAATTGTATTCTTGAGGCTAATTATCAAATTTCTTTATTTATCACTAAATCTGGAAATAAATCATACTATAGGAAAAATTTTTATTAATAAAACCTTCTATATCAGCCTTTCTGAAAATGGTTCTTGAAAATGATGACAAAGATTTAAAAGCTATGTCACTTAGTAACATTATTGTTAGTGGAAGAATAGACGAAGTAAGTGGAGATATTAGAAAACAATTTCTTGAAATGCTGAAAACAAGAAAATACTCAGTGCAAATGGAGGAATCAGCTTTGATAGACAATGAGGCAGTATTGATAACTTACGTAAGATATATTAATAAAGGGTCTTTTTCTGAAGATATGTTCTGTAAAAGATTAGAAAACACCACTACCTCCATAGATATGTATATAATAAGCTAAAAAATTACTAAGATGTCAATAATATACCAATGAAAAATATAACACCTTGTGCTGCACATGATGCTTCTAATATGACGAGCAAGAAAAAATGGCGTCTAAAAAATGATGAGAATCCAAAAATGGTTCTTGTGCATTGTGCTATTCATACTCGCCTGTTCAGAATGAATTACTACATTTAGTAATAAAGTGCATCAATGATATTATAAATCTAATACCAGATGTGAAGCATCTCTTCAAGTTATTTTGTAAAGAACAAAATGCAGACCATGTGAGATTCTTAGTTCACAACTGAACTATGATGATATACTATATTCTCTAAAAGGAACTCCTTGAAAAGATTTATGGAACTGTTTGATACTCTTATTGATATTTTAAATGACAAACCTGAAATGAAGTATCTGTTAACAGTCGATAGTAAAGCATTTGTAAGTTACTTAGAATTATTATCTTTGAAGAATTAAATATACTAAATAAGCAACTTCAAGTAATAAATAAAATTGTTCATGAAAAAGTGGTGATATTTGGTTTCATTACTCATGTTTAGTGATATCAGAAATATATTAACAAGAAAAACTTTAAACAGTCTGATTGGCTCCAAAAATCTGATGTAAATGGTATTGCTTTGCTTTCTACTGTCGATCATCTGAAAATTCTGTCGGTTGATTTAAAATAAAGATTTTATGATTTAAAACAAATTGATTTTCCAAACTGGATGATGCAGCCAACGTTAGTGTATTTGTCTGATATATCAAATATTCAGTATCAAGAACTCGTAGAAATGCAGAATGATGAGTCAGTTAAAATTTCATTTAATATAAAAAGAGCAATGGCATATCTTTGTGAGGAAACGGAAATCAAATAACCAAATTTAACCGAATGTGCAAGAAAACTGTTGTTATTGTTTCCGTTTTCATATTTAGCTGAATGTTAGTTTAATGCTGTAAGTAATTTACTAATAAAAAAAAGAGAGAGATCGTCTGGATGTAACACAACGGGGAGACTTGAGACTGAAACTAACCAAATTAAAACCTAACATAACATCTCTGTGAGGCAAGCATCAAGTGCAATGACTAAAAATTTAAATTATTATAGAAAAATCTTTATTAAAATAATTTCTTGTTTAATTTTAGTTTTTCATTACGTTTTGAAAATTTACTTACTATGATTCGTTAAAAATTTCCTAGTGATTCTAACACCTAACATTTAAATTCCTTAAGTAAGAAATTCCGTTTTCTAATATTAAAAATTATGTATATATTACATACAGGGACATAAGAAATTTATAAGGGCTTAGGTGGGGCATGGCACAAAAAAGGTTGGGAAACACTGAGTAAATACAATGGTAAGAAATAGAACTGTGTATTTCTCAGAACCGTTTCTTAAAAATTTGAAATTATAAAATGAATATAAATTCCATTAGAAGTATTCAAAATTAAGATTATAATTTAACAGGAGAAATTTTTGCAAATTCTATTTCATTGATAAATGATAGAAAAGTTATGCTCGTTACACATCACTGTCGTTTATTTCTTTTTCAATGAAGAGAATTTATGCATGAGTAACCACGAATGTACTCATGCATAAAATGTATTCAATTTAACTTACTTCATTTACCTAGTTTTCATTTTTAATAGCAAGTTTCCATTTCGATGAAAGCTTTTATCAATGACTTAACATTTGATGGTTTTAAAACACCGGAAATATCAATTTAAATAGAACGTTCGAGATAGCAAGTTCAATACTTCCTAAGTTCTAGAAGCAAGAAATTACCTATGATTGCTACTTGTTCGATTAACATCCACATTTCCTTCTTGAAATATCATTTTGTATTCAGAACCGTACCTTAGTAAATTTCTTTTGGATTTTCTTGATTTGAATGAAATAATCAGAAGGAATGAGATAGCAAATTTATGCATGCATTACCGACGATAAAATCTTAGTTAATAAGAAAACATATGGAAATAGGGAATGAAAAAGTTTATAAAAAGAACAAATAATTTTTTGTTATGTTTTATTAAACGAAAATTCTTCAAAATATTGAAAACAATACTAAATTGGTTAGAAACACAATTTTATGATTATTTTTAAAATATGTTAAATTATATATTAACTTGGAACACGAAATTGAAAATTTTTCTGATAAATCTTTAGTGGATTTTCTTATCTGCTTAAATTTAAGAATAGAAAAATTGTTTGAATATTAAAAAATATCCCTTTTTAAAATATGCATTTATCTATTATAAATAATTGAAAGTTATTGAGCATATATTTTATGCCATTTTCTAGATTTTTTTTCTCAAACTTCTATTATTTATATTATTCTGTATTTGTTCTGAAATAATTTTAATGAATTTTCTAAATTTATATAAATTCTTATTTCAACTTATACTTAATTTAACTGTAAAATACTACTTACTTACTTATACTTAACCTTCAAATGATCAATATCGATTAACTTTTCTAATATGAATATTTGATCGTTTTGATTACTGTTTACAAAATATGATTCATTTACTGAAATACAAAATTCACACATTATTTATACAGAAAATAAATTGTTTTTTGTTATGAAACAACATTCTGTTATTGATGATTAATGAAATTAGTTATTAATTATTTAATGACTCAAAATATAATAGATCAACCTTTTCGCGCCACTACAAGGTCGGAAACTGCTTCTCATTTATCATTACCCGGTGGGCACCTGTGAACCAAGTCACGGAGACGAGGAGCACTACCCACGTCACACCATCACAAACACGCTTTTAGGGAGAGCCACATTCATCTATCATCTGAGGAAAGGACAAGAAACACATAGGAAGAGAAAGTACATTCATGCCCGAACAGTGATTCGAACCCAGGACTTCCCCATTGGTAGTCTGTTATGTTAACCACTATACAGGTTAGGCGGCCTCTACCTGAATATATAGCCAATTTATATGCTATATACAAATTTTCATCCCGAGTTAAGAGCTCCATCTATTAATACCATTTATCCGATAGCTTGACAGCTTAAGTGTATAATTAAAATGATATATGTCGTATTTACTAGTAAGGAAGAAAGTGATAAAACCGAGTAAACTCCTAACTACCCAATCTAATCGATGTGCATGCATAAGGCAAAAACAAAGCATCTTTCTTCCTTTGTTCAATAATGGTTAGGATAGAACACGAGACTTTCCACTCTGAAAAGCTTTATCTTATCACTTGACCTAAGAGAATCCTTTGGTCAACCACGTCTAAAATTTAATGGATAATTAATGCTAAGCAACGTTTATGGAAACCGTTCTTCCATTGTTTGATTTTTAATTTGGAATTGAGTTTTTAAAAAAAAAATAATAATGGTGGGCACTGGGTGATAAACTTCTACGCCACAACAAGGCCAGAAATTACTACTCATTTATCGTTTCCCGGTGGGCACCTGTGTACCAAGTCATTCCTCCACAAACTTGTTTATAGGGTGGGTCACTTCACATACATTATTACAAAAAAGGACAAGAAACACAGAGAAAGAACATCCATTCTAGAGCCGGGATTCGAACACAGGTCCTCCCCATCCGTAGACAGGTACGCTGACCACTAGACATTGCAGGTTACAATTTGGAATTGAGTACCTCAGAACGATTTCAATTTTTACACGTTATCATTCAAAAGTTTCGTTACGTTAGATATCATATTAGGTTGGGGGAAAAGAAATCCATTATTTTTATGTGAACTTTATGTAACTTCTTTTGGATTCACTTTGTAAAAAGGTTTAAAACAGCTTTCATGTAGATTTTTAGGTCTTGCGCGTTACGACTGCTGACATGAAGTTAACTTCGATCATTTTTGATATTTTATAGACATTTTGGACGATGCTGTATCTACATGCGAGGTGCATCTCTAACATCAAAAATACCCGAACGGAATCGACGAAACAAAAATTGTACGTAACTGGTTGTTACAGTCTTATATAGGACGATAAACACCTTTCACAATTTTAGCCACCCGGCTATCTTTTTCGCAGTTACAAGAGAAAAACGAAAATGTATGGAATTTTTTGTTTGTTGTCTTCCATTTTTAAAACCTTGTACTCGTAACTGAATTAATCAAACAATAAACCGCAAGAGAATATTTTAGTGTCAAATGTCACCTTTCCAACGAGCATAAATCTGAAATTGTTTGATAGATACCTCACGAGATATCAATCACTACAGACGTCTACCGAAAAAATAATGGATTACTTTTCCCCCAACCTAATATAAACATTTATTATATTTCATAACTAATGTGCTTTCAGCAAATTAATTTTTTTGAAGATACATATAATAACATTTTCAATTATTTTAAAACACTATAAGGAATTTTAAACTATATTAAAAACTCTAATTTTAAAATAAATGAAACAAATAAAGAAAATTCAAATAATTTGTTATGGGAATTATGTCATATATATATATATATATATATATATATATATATATATATATTAATTAATCATTTTAATTTTACTAGAAACTACACAAAATATTTTTATCATTTTGAACGAATTAATTATTTAATGTTATGATTTTTATTTGAATAAAAAATCGACAATCAGTCTGAATAAATTAAAAATAATGAAATTAATCCTAGCAAAATTATCTCTATATTTCTTATTTTACATTCAATACTTGACGTTTAATTTATGGGATTGAATATCTTGCTTACTTCCGATATTTACATACTTTTTTAAAAACTTCCGTTGACCAATCATCGAATTTAATCTGGAAGCTTAACGACGATGCTCAAAACTATACTACATATAAATTGCTGTATTGTTGTCTAATTAAGATTACTTTAAAGGAATCATTGAGGAGTTAAGCGATTCACTATGGAGGGAAATTTGTTTACCATCAAAGGATTAGTATTCTTTATCTTGATCAAGTTTTCCTGTATGGAATTCGGTCAAGCCTTATCAATGAAAAGTATAAAAACCTCTTTCGTAAATTTGACAGCGATAGTTGATCAACAATAACATTTCATGCGAAGGTAAGATAAATTATTTTACCGATTTCATTTGATTTGAAGTGATGCATTAACAGATTTTTATATAAATGAGAACATATTGTAAAATTTATTACTATTGGAAGCTTTCTGTTGTAAATATTTATCAGTCTTAAAGTTTCAGACACTGTCTCAACAATAAGGAATAACTTTTTTTTTTTTGTTTTATCAGAATATGATTAATTTTATTACATCACTTTTATAATATTTTTGATTTTTTAAGATTTCAAATTAAAATTGAATTTACAAATACTAAGTACAAAGATTTAGAAATATATTTAATGTAAAAAAAATAATAATTTTTAATGTTAATGGGAATATATCTTGATTTTCGAAGTAACAAACTGCAAAAAAATATATATATTTTTGTTAAAAGGATGCTGCAAAAGTTTGACCAATATGGAAAAATATGAAAAAAAATTATTTAATTTTATAATTCCTCATATAAATGATATTTTGTACTGCTCATGGTAAAAATATAAATATATAATTAGTTAACACAATAATAATAAAAAATATTTCTTACTTTTAGCGACTTTAACAGGCATTGATTAATCTATTTGATTTTATTGTATTATTTGTTTTTAGAAACTTAATAAATGTATTTACAATGAATTTTTCAATCTTGAAAAACATTTTCTTAATTGATTAAAATTTTAAAATTTGTGTGCTTAATTTTATTTTTAAATTAATGAAATTCAGAAATATTTCAGATGCTAAACATTGATCATGAATATTGATCACTATACTTACAATGTAAATTAACCATTAATTTCTATAGATAAAAATCGATGCGAAATCATTCAAAATATTTATAATTTTAATTCAATTTATAAAGGTGAAGCTGAATTTCCAAGGAACAAAATGGATATTGCCTTAGAAAGGTCTTATCCAACACCGTTTGCAAATGTGTCTCTTCTACCAATGCTGCTTTTCTCTTTAATGCAGCAAAAACATTCGCCTCAAACATCTACGGCCATTAAGAAAGAGTATGATTTTATAATAGGTAAATATAAACTTTACTAAAAAATATATACTAAAAAAATTGCATCAAAATAAGAAAATTTTGATGTTATTTACATTAATAATTTCTTACTTAACCATTTGATTTTAAATATTTAAATTAAGTATCTAATAATTATTAAAATATTTTGATATTTTAATACTCCATGCCATAATTTTAAAAAATTTGGTGAAAATGTGCTTTAGGTCCAATATTTGGCGCGTTTTCAAAATTGCCGATGCCATGGTGAAAAATTCTACCGCTATTTCAAAGTAAAGCTTAATTAGCGACCAATGAAAAGGATTAAACAAATGAGTAATTAATTAGCATGCGTGAAAAAGTGCTTCAAATTCACGAGTTAGTGAAGTAGGGGACCTAAAGCACAATTTAACTAAAAATTTTAATTCGTTTTCACTTAATGTAGGTAATTATTTTTTGCATTTTTATTGAAACTACAGAAATTTTAGAAAACTAATGAATATTTTTATACTTTAATTAATTTAATAAATCAGTTTAAATTTTCTCGCATATTTCATTGATGTGATTTTTTTTTAAATAATTATTATAATTAAATGAAAAAATGCTTTAATTGTGTCCTTTTTTTACTATATTGTATGAGACTCTTAAATTTAATAGTCACTCAAAAGTTCAGTTATTAAAGAAAATAAAAGTAAAATGTTGCCAATTAATTACGCAATGATCATGTGATAACACATAAAATTATCAAAATATATTTATGAATATAATTTATTCAAATTTTAACAGCCTAAAATTTATCTGTGAAAAGGAGTAATTCAAAAGAAGTCTTTTAGTTGCACTGTTGTTATAAAATGTCAAAATTAAAAATGTTTATTCAGCTTTTAATTTATAAGAAGTATATAGGAAAATATAAACTTCAAATATAATACTTTTATTTCACTTTCTTTTAGTAAATAAATCGTTTAATAAAAAAAAATTTTAAATATAGTGTTCCAGTAAAATTTAATTCTATTTTCATGGATTCGCTTGTAAAATTATAATAATAAGTTTTTTCTTCCATAAATTATAAAATTTTACAACTATTGTTCTGTGAATAACATATTATATTTTTAAACATTATTTGTATTTGAGGATCGAAATATATTGTCTCGAGATGTCAGATTTCTGATCTGGAGCCGACTTTTGGGGCTCTATCTCGAGACACTAGACGGAGTGTAATTTTCTCGTTTTATATAATGCGAAAAATAAATTAAGTGGTATTAATATGGAATATTAATATAGAATACTCAAAATTATCTTCGTAATTCGTTCTATACTTATCTCAAATTATCTTAGTCGGTGCCGGATCAGCAGGATCAGTACTTGCCAACAGATTATCTGAACTACCCTGCGCTTCTGTACTCTTGTTAGAAGCTGGTCGTCCTCCTCCTCTACTCACAGAAGTACCTGCCATCGAACGGCTCTTCTGGAACACGGACATAGACTGGAGTTTCAAAACAGTGCCCCAGAAGCACACTGGAGCTGGTCTGAAAAATCGGGTAAATAAGTTTTAAACAATTATCTGAATGCTAAGTTACAATAGATTAAATTATGCAATTAAATATCAGAAATAACACGAGAATAAAAAGATACATTGAATAACAGATATCCAATGATTCATTATTTTTGTAAACATTGATAAATCTGGATCTGTTTGCTAATTATTAAATTATTCTGCATAGATTAAATTTTGCAATAATAATCGGAAATAACAATAGAGCAGTCGTTACTCAATTTACTTATAATAAAACATTAAATATATATTAAATTATGGAATAAGATATTAGAAATAACATTAGAACTGTAGTTTAAGAATTATTTATATCCAAATCATTTAGTGCTTTGTAAACATTTGAAATTCATGTGCTGTTTACTGAGCATTCAATATCTTATTAAATGTATAGTTCAAATTAGAGCTATATTGTCTATAATATACAAATATTATATCACAATAATACAATTATCAGAACGTAAATATTTCTGTATTCTGTATATTTCTGTATTTCTGTATTTGTATTTAGAAAAATCTGTAATATCGATAGTAATAGAAAGTAATTATAAAAATGTCTCTATAAAATCTTATTGATTCCATTTTCTAAAATCTTATGACAAAATAAAAATTTAATTTTAAATAAGGAAATTTTAAACTTTATTGCATTATAACATGGAATAATATTATATATTTAAAGTTATAATACAATAAAATTTAATAGATTTTTATTTTCTAGAATTTCATCGAAAAAAGTTTTAAAATAAGTAAATATTAAACTTTTTAGAAAAACTCAATGAAATTTCTGTAATGTTTGACAAAATGTGGTATGATATGTTGAGGTTTTTATCATTTATATAAAGACAAGGAAATAAAATTTTAGTGGAAAAACTGGTTTTTAAGGTAATAAATTTAAGCTTCTGACAGTATTAAGCAAATTATGAACAAATTTGTACGAAATGAATAATAAGTTTTATTATTCTTCAAGTAATCAGTACGTTTACATTACATATTTCGAGAGTTTGAATTGTTCAAATGGATAAATAATTCAAAATGATGCCTTCTTTTTCATAATTTTGTAGATTATTCTGGATAACCATGGCATTAAATTTCACAGATATTCATGAGTTATTGAAATTTAAATTCTTAATAAGTAAAATATTAATAACGATTTCCAAATATTTCACCTGGATAAAAATACTTGTATTACAGGCTCTCAACCAAAAATATGAAACAATATTTTTTCTTGTAAGGATATTAATGCACAAAATTGGAACTTTAGTATATTTTGGATTTGTTATGCAACAGTCTAGCTGTAAAATGATACATATAAAATGCATTGTAATTTGAAATTTATATTCTTATAGAAAAAGTAAATATATAAGTATACAATTATAAATTATTGTTTTAAATTTGAATTAAATTTTATCATAACAATGAATGGTAAATGATATTCACAAATAATAAACAATACATATCATATATTCTTAATATTATTTTGATTTTAATAATAATAAAAAAAAACATGTATGCCTCCATTTCAGCCAGTTTTCTTGATTCAATTTTTCTATCAAATTATCGTCACATATGCACTCAAAGATGTAGATTCCATATATGTATAAAATATGACGTATTATATAAAATTATTGCAAAGAAAATACCTAAATCTAATATTTTTAAGCATTTCATACAAAAATTAAATTTAATTTCATGACTAAATTTAGTAAAATACAATTGATATTAAACATCGGGTATTACAAAAAAATTTTTTTTAGTATTATTCTTTCTTCATTTTATAACATGGTTTCTGTTTCTAAATAATATTGAACGGAAATTTTACTATACCTGATACCTATTTAATTAGATCACAAGATATAGAAGTATTATTAATATTCGAGTAATTATTAATATAGTATCAAAAGTATTATTAATCTTGAAACGTGAGTTACTTAAATTAGAAGCTAATATTTTTTTAAAATGGCTATAAAGCCAATTTTTAAAAATTTACTTAAAATTAAGCATAATAAATTCTTTAAGGATTTATTTATTCAATAAAGTTTTGAAAATATTATTTCTCTTTATTCATACACCAGAAAAAAATATTTTTTTTACTATTGGAAGAAACACTGAAAAACATCCTTATATTAAAATCAAATTCTTAAAAGTAGAATTTTCACAAGGAATTGTCTAAGTTTAGAGCTATTAAATACTTTAGATTCCACTTTAGATTTTCATCAAAATATTAAAAAAACTAATAAATTTCAACCAACTGCCGTGGTAGCCTGGTTCGTTAGGTCATCGTTCTCGTTACCGAGAGGTGGTGAGTTCGAATCTCAGCTTAGCCGAAGATCCGTCATGTTCACTAATGGCGACTGGGGTACGTAAAATTTGTTGGGCCGCAATGTCCTCCATGTTCCCATTCCAAATTAGTACGTCTGGGGGTACTTGGAGCTAGGCTATACGTCTTCTCTGGTTTCAATCTCAAAAACTGGAAGATTCAAATAGTGCTGCCATCTATGGGCCAAAAGTCCTACTTCCACCTTCGTATGAGGGTGCTCTATTCAAAAAAGGAAGACGCTCTTTCTGACTTGGCTTCATTCGCCCAGCCAAGTGTCGGAAGTATTTTTCGAAGAAATTAACAGTTTTTGTATGTTAAAAAATTTTATGTTGAAGAAAGAATATTTTTATATTAAAAAATTTTTTTAGCATAATTATCTAAAAATATGCTATTTTTGATTGAATGATTAAACAACTTTTAAAATTTATATTATGAAGTAAAATCTATGGAATGTATCTTTAAAACATCTCTTTTTCTATCCATGTTTATCAATTTAAAGTGGTGAGAGATGTGCTCTATTAAAAAACGGTAAAAGCTCTGTCTGACTTAATTCGCCTAGTCTCTGACGGGCGGGATCGGCGTTGCCAAGTGTCATTAGAAACAACAACAACAAATTTCAATACATGAACTATTAAAAATTCTATTTCTAACTTCTTCGATTTCAATAATTTGCTATTCATGTTCCTTTAGATTAAAAGTTTTATTTAATTCCCAACTTTTTCTTTAATTAATTCCCATATCATTCTCACTAACGTGGTATCTCATTGTAGCAAATTGTATGGCCCAGTGGTAAAACTCTTGGTGGTTCTAGTGTACTAAATGATGGAATCTACAATCGAGGAAACCGGAAGAATTATGACGACTGGGCTGCCAGTGGTGCAGAAGGTTGGAGTTACGATGAAGTTCTTCCCTATTTCAAAAAACTTGAAGAAAATATGGATCCGGAATATATATCAAATGGTAACAATACCAAAACCTCTTATCCCAAGTTATCGTAAAATGCTTGGTACTTAGTAAACTGATTGAATAAGTACATAGAACTTAGAGAATTGATCTTTAATTCTTATAGGATATCACGGAACTGAGGGAGAAGCTACAGTTCACAGGCCACGCTATAGATCTGAATATAAAGGTGCTCTCTTCAAAGCTATACGGAAATTGGGATACAAAGTAGTAGATCCCAATGCTCATCGTCATACAGGTAAAATATATGCAAAAACTTGTGTATTAAAATTAATATATAAAAATAAACAACTTTAGATAGATTTTAATATTAATTAATTTTAGTTTTATTAGAAAACACAAATAAAATGTTTCTTTATAAGTAAAAACTTTTGCAAGGTCATTTTTACTAAAAAGCATTTATGATGAAAAGGATTTCATATCTTTTTCATTTTATAGTCTTTGTTTGCACTCAATAATTAGTTCAACGAGTTCATCAACATACATTGTGCAATCGACTTTGAATTATTATAGTCATCCACACTCGAGAGGGGAATCGAACCTACGAACTACTTATTAGATATAATTATTCAGCTGCTGATTCGATTCGGCCAGAATGTTAAAGTTGCATATACGTCATTCCTTTCATTAAGCTACTGCTAATATATTTTTCTTTTTGCTATTTGTAAATGTAGTTTTACTGATGATAAATCTCACTCGAATAAATGTTATTTTTATTATAATTTCTATCTAGAAAGATACTTTAAAGTTAAGAATAAATTATTTTCAAAAATTCTGAATGAATACAAAAATTATTTTTAATTTGTTTCTATTATTAATTCATTTTTAGATATAGATATTTGTTGTGATAAAAAATTTTGAGGAAAATAAACCAATAGTCACAATACTTAAAACTTCAAATATTTTTATTTAAGTATTTTTAATTCATATTACTATCAAACAGTTTGAAATCATATTTCAAATTTAAAATATTTTTTTTTATAAACTATAAAATCGAAATCATTCTCTGTATACCAAATGGAGCGTAAAATTTAAATAATCTGATATTTAGCTTAAAAAAATACTGAAAATATGCATATTAAACAATATTGCTTATATTTCATTGAATGAATACGATTTATATGAAATTCTAAGCTGGATTTCCAAATAACTCGGAAATTCAATAACTCCTGCAATTTACTTATTTTTCATTATATATTTAGGATATTTTGAAATTTAAACAATCAAAATTATATCTTTTCCTAATCTTAGAAATTATCGACTCTTAATTTTAATGTAAAAGGAACTTTTAGTCAGCCGCCTAATCTGTCTAGTGGTTAGCGTAACTGACTACGGATGGGGAGGACCTGGTTTCGAATCACGGCTAGGGCATGGATGTACTTCCTCTCTCTCTGTGCTTCTTGTCCTTTCCTCAGATAATGGATGAATGTGCCCCCCCCCCCTATAAACGGGTTTGTGGTGGTGTGGCGTGGGCGATGCTACTCGTACCTCCGTGACTTACTTCCCAGGTGCCCACCGGGTAAGGATAAAATGAGTAGCAGTTTCCTGCCTTGTTACGTCAAATGGGCTAATGTTACTTACTTGCTCAAGGGTGCCCACCATTAGAAATAAAATAAAAATTATAACCTGAGTATTTGATTTCTTTGTCTATCTATTTGATTTTAAGTTAGTATTTCATCAACTTAATTTCTTCAGGTTTCTAGATAATTACTATTTCAGACTTGTTTCACGATTTTTCTGAATGAAAAATTTATCGATGTTAGTAAAGTTACACATCCAAAGCCCAAATTATCTTGAGTGGTTAACGTATCTGACGCCTGAGCTGTTAGTCCTAGGTTCAGTAGGAGTTTCCGGCCTTGTCGTGGGCGTTGGATCCAGTCACATAATGTGCCTGCCATTAAGGGAAAAAACACATTAGACATTGTAATTCGAAATTCTAAGCTTAGTTTTGTAATCTAAATAATTAACTTCTCTTTAGGATTCTATGATCATCAAGGAACGTTGCGAAACAGTCAAATGTGCAGCACAGCAAAAGCTTATTTGGTCCCGGCAGAAAATCGAACAAATCTTGATATTTTACCTAAAGCTATGGTTCGTAAAGTAAGTAAGCATTTCTATCACCAAAATTAAACATTATTAAGATTTACGAGCTAATCATAAAAAAATCTCCTTTATTTCCGTGACAAAATCTTACTTTTTCACTTTTCAGATCGTCATAGAGAATCACATAGCAGTGGGTGTCCAGTTCGATTTCCAAGGCAGAACATATGTTGTGAAATCAAGAAAAGAAGTAATTGTATCTGCGGGTACAGCAAACACACCTAAGCTCTTAATGCTTTCTGGAATAGGTCCAAGGAAAGAGCTTAAAAGACATAGGGTATGTATAAGTGTTACTTTATAATAATTTACAATTAATGCTTTTAAATAATAATAAAAACTTTGAAACTCTTTGACATAATTATTTGATTTGGAGTATTGTAAATTATGGCGGCAAATGGCTGATTTGTTAGCGTTCCTGTCTCATGGTGTGTGGGTCCCGGGTTCGAATCCCGATTTGGGCATAAACGTTTACTCTCTCTTTGTCTTTGTCCTTTCTTCATCTGAGTTGGTGGATAATTGTGGCCCATTCCTTAAACGGGTTGTGATGGTGTGACGTGGACAATGCTACTCGTATGAACCTCCGTGACTTGGTTCACAGGTGTCTACCGGGTAACGCTTAAATGAGTAACAGTGTCAGGTCTTGTTGTTGGCGAAGGATCCAGAGGCTAACCATTAGAAAGAAAACATTATAATTTATTTTTAAAATATAGATACAAAACAAATAAAGCAAGACAATGAAGTTTGTATTAGGAATTGTATAACTGATTTCAAATGAAAGATACGAAATTTTCTTTTCATGTTTTCAATAGAGACTCCCTTTCTAAAAAAGGCCTAATGTAACAAAACCACTAATTCCGAACATCAACTATCAATTCTTTAATCCTATAGTTAATACTTAATTGCATGCTAAGAAATAATGTTTAATTGCTCGCATTGATATTTTAATCTATTATAATTTACATTTTTTATAGATTCCTATTATTGCAGAATTACCTGTGGGAGAAAACTTACAGGATCATATTGGTTCAAACTTGAATTTTCTCTTGAAATCAGACATTCCGGAAGTTCATGAAAAACTCATGAATCCTTTCAATATAGCTCAATACATACAAAATAGGACAGGTAAATTATATCTATTATTTTTTTCAGGTCAGTAAGGTTAGGCAACTTACAATTATTTTAAGTTAATTTACTTAAAATTATTTATAAATTTTAATCACATACTAAAATAATGAAATTTTAATATAAACAAAATTTCTTCACATATCTATATATCTTCACCTTTAATCAAATTAATTTCAAGAATTTATTAAAGAATTTTTAAAAATATAAATGATACTATTCTCCTTGACATAATAATATATATTCAAATGAATAGTACATTACTCTTATATTCATTATTCGTAAACAGTAATTCCAGAAATGCCTACTTTTGCAGAAGTGCCAGAAAACTTTTTCTAAAAAAGTTTTTACTCAGAATGTTTTCTAATAATTTTAAATGTTTTCAAATTTGTGCAAAAGTATTCAATAAATAATATAATAATAATTTTAAGCAAACATTTCTAAAGCAATTAAGACGTAGATAATGTAATTCCTTCTTAAAAATGTGTATTAGTTTTTTTCCCCTCGCATATTTATAATATTTTATGTTATCTATAAATATTTACTTATTTCAGGCCCTCTAGCGTCAACACAATTTATCACTGCAATGGGTTTCTTAGAAAATGAAGATAAGCCTCATACTGATTTTCCAGACTATAAATTATACTTTGCCGAATCATCAGCAACTCTATTTCCTTTGTTAAGCATGGGATTGAAACAAGAGGTATATTCTATCAATTTATATATATATATATATATATATATATATATATATATATGTAGTACTAAGTTTCTTCCTTGATATATCTTGAATCAAAAGATGCACGTTTCATCTGCAGAAACTACATTTTTTCTCTTTTACTGTGCTTAGCTCTTAGGTATCTGGCATATAAGAAGAAGGTGTCGACGATCGAATGCACATTGCTGGTTAATCATCATCTACATATATCATTCTATATATTGCCATTGCTTACAATGAACTAAGATATCAGACGTGTATTACTTGTGCCTTGAGATTCCTTTTGCTTTTTAACATCATTTATTCACACTTTCAAGAACAATATAATGGTCATTCGCCGTTAATATAATCTCATT
The DNA here is from genome assembly GCA_026290005.1 of Latrodectus geometricus. Classification (NCBI taxonomy): domain Eukaryota; kingdom Metazoa; phylum Arthropoda; class Arachnida; order Araneae; family Theridiidae; genus Latrodectus; species Latrodectus geometricus. The sequence continues at coordinate 34,686 of JAPDSC010013485.1, read as the reverse complement.
GATAAGCTGTTCATCTTCTGTTTGGAACGTTTTCAAACTCCTGAAGTGATATTATTGGTCATCCCATTCTACTCACTGCGCATGTCACATTTCGAATGCATTCATTACTTAAAAGACGAGAAAACCATTCAGATGAATCTCAACTATCTTTACTACTAACCATATCACTGTTTAATTGTCATTTGACATTGTTGAAACTACTGTGCATCTTATAATAAGATTTCACTGAGACACTAAGAGTAAATCAATTATATGTTGTTTGCATTCAAGGCAAGCAATAATATTGATAATATTGCTTGCAATATTGTTTGCTAAGATATTATGGAACTATGAATATCAGATTTTATAAACTGTATTTTAAGTGCTGTATTTGTGTGTGCCTTCCGAGCTAAATTATTAGAAAAATCATTATTTCCATTTACCCATCTTATTCCATTCAATTTTTTCCCTTTTCTCTTTCATTGTTATTCTTTTTATCTTTAATTCAACAATTATTCCCTTTTATCCTTAATTTTGAACCACTAATATGTTCCTTAAATATAAATACATATGTTACAACAATATTCAAATAAGCGTGTCAAACATTTTCTTCCAATATATATACATATAACAATATGTTTTCTAAAACTATTAATTTTTTTAGGTATTTAAAAAAGTGTATGGACCATACATCGGTCGTCCTTTTTACACATGTTTTGCTCATTTGCTCCAACCCCGCAGTCGAGGAAAAATTACTTTAGCCTCTGCTGATCCATATGATGATCCAGTGATCGATCCTAATTATTTTGATGATCCCGATGACATTAAGGACATCATTGAAGGTGAGAAATATTTTAATTCCTCATTACATCATTGGCGACTTGAATGAAACTTGAAAATACATGCAGTGTCTTAAATATAATGTTTGATCTAATACAATACAAAAACATATCTAATAATTACATTATACAAATACGTATCTAATTTTTAAATACATATCTATGGTGATACAATTTGATGTAATTTGGCCAAATGATGTATTTTGATGATACAAATTGATGTAATTGATTTAATTTATCTTTTTTGTGACATTCAATGGTAAAATTTCAGCAAAAGAGGCTAATTTGTTTATGATTTTGAATTTAATTATTTTTTTTTAAACAATTTTTTCGACAATTATTTAATTTTTTATTATATTGCAGTAATATGATATTGTATATCTTAATAAAATATAGAAAACAAAGTGTAATATTTGCTTTAATGTAATAATGAAAAATGCTTTAAATTAGACATATTTATTTATATTTTTATTGCTATTATTTGACAATTTAAATGATTAAATTTAATACCATAGCCTAAAAGAGTATTTTAATATGATAAAATGCTTTCGTTCGTATTAGAAAGGTGAACCATTTTTGACTTAAATAATCAAAATTATAGATAGAGGAAATACATACTCTTGTGAATATTTATCTCTGACTTTAATTTTATAGAAATAATTTATTACTAAAATATCTTATATCATGAAACTTTTTGTCACATATTGTTTCCCTAACTCGTTAATCACTTTTTACGAAGTTCCCTGGTAGTTTTCATTCAATTTCTACTATTAATTCACACTCTCTTTATATACATATCTTGTTTAAATTTCCAATTGTTAATAAATACTTTTTTTTTAATCCACTCAAGTTCAAATACATTTTTAAACTTGTAGTGGATGACACTTGATGTTAATACAATTTTTACAAATATCAATTTATATAATTAAATTAAATTAATTAATTTAAATTGAAGGAAAAAATGCACTATTTTGTAGTGGCGCCATCTGTTGACAACAGTTACTATCTCTATCTTAAATTTATTTATTTTTATTATCTTGCAAATGAGTATATTACTTTTTTTGAAAATTCGTCTTTTTAATTTTGAAATTAATTAGTGAAAGATATGAAAGAAGTAGACCAAGAGAGAGAATTTTTTCTAATTTAAAAAAATGAAAAAAAATCACTTATAAAGGACTTTCTACAATACAATAAAATGAAAAATTTGCTTTGGAATGGCAGATTTTTTACAGCGTCAAAGTAGAATCTTCATGTTTTCGGATCGAATCTCAACAAAGTATAAACATAAATTAAGCAATAAAGAAAACAAGCAAACCAGATTAACAATATCGAAAATTGATTCACTGAAGAAAAATGCAAATTTCATAAAAAGTAATTAAAATAAATGAAAATTTATTGACCCAAGTAGGAATTTACATTAAAATTATTTTAATATATAACTTGTTTGAAATAATATTGCTTAAGCTTCATTTATCTTTACATTACCAGAGTTTTAAATATTATTTATTTACAATATACACATACTTCATGCAATTACAGTGTCTAAAACATTTCATAATAATTTACATTACATAATACTAAATGATTTAAACTAATAACTATATCAATAATATTATATCCTTAAAAATTTTTGATAATTAAAAGACTTATTTTCTAACTTTGCATGTGATATTTAACATAATAATTTTATAAAAATTACTTTCAATCGTTTTTTCAGAAACTGTTTGTGAATTATATTATAGTTAATTTAAACTCTATAAAATATTATGATATTTTAAATTATTTTGGAATGAAAATTAAACAATAATTGATAAATAAGGCATTAAAGAAACCACGTGTGTCAAAAACTAGAAGTATATATATTTCTCTAGTATAACCATTAAAATGATCTTTGTTAATCTTACACAACTATTTATGTATCCATTAAGATAAATGACAAAATTTTTCATTAAAGAAAATTTAATCTCATTTTTTTTTTATCTAAAGATTTTTGAAATGCTTTCATTTCTTGAATAAAACATACACGATATAAATAGTACCTCAAATATTTTGTAGTTATCTTAGCGCAGTTTTTTGTTAATTCAATAAGTTTTCTGAGATTTTTTCTAAATGTACATATGTATTGTATAATTCATTCACGTTATAATCTTTTTTAATAATTTGTTTTCCAAGTATTTCTTATTTAATTATTCCTGATTTCTTGAATATCTCTACTTAATATTGTCATCAATAGATTATCAGGACTCCTAGAACAAGCATATTTTTCTTGAATTCAATTTTATTAAAAGGAATTTATATGTTCTAAAAATTATTAATTTCATTTTAAAAATTAAACTTATGGAAACAACTGCCTTTCTTCTTTAACAATTAACTAGCAAATACTCAAGTTGTCACTCCAGGTCAATACAATAACTATCAGAAATATTCTAAGCAGTATATATATTGTATAGTTTATTTAATAATATAATTTCAAACAATTTCAGTAATTCTGTAATTTTTATTTTTTGATATGTATGACTTTACTATTTCTTGGTTCAAATTGATGAAATCATCTGACATAATTATAAATTTGTAAATACTGTAACTTTTCAAGGGTTATTAAAAATGAAAATTATGTTAGTTTTATATAAAGATGTATGCAATATACATATCTTGTTCACAGGCTTGAAAACATGTATGAAAATTGGTACAAGCAAATCAATGAGAAAGATTGGATCTGAACCGTTTACTACTTTACATCCCGGATGTGAAAAGTATTATGGCAATGATGAACTGTATTATTGGTGTCAAATCAAATCAACAGCTGTTTCTTTTTTCCATCCTGTAGGTACTGCGAAGATGGGTCACTTTCTTGATCCCACCACAGTTGTTGATCCCGAATTACGGTTAGTACTTTTTTCATTGTATGGATTAGTATTACTCAAAAAAGTTAGACTATACTTTAGTAGTGCCCCTCTGATTCTCGCCAAGTTGTGATCGCCAAGCTGGGCAAAACCAACTCGTGTTCTGATTGGCTTAGATCCAGCTGAGGCTTTGCCTGGTTTATCTGATTGGTTACCTATTTTCACTGTAATTGGCGCGAACAGGAATGGCGCTAAAAAAATCACCAAGTTCGCCAAAGGGCACCCTAAAGTGTAGTTTTACCCTCAAAAAAAATTTCATGTCTTTATTTAGAAATATTAATAAATTCTCATCTGAATAATATTTTTAAAAGAAATAAGACAATATATAGAGATTCATGAGAAATATACCTTTTAAGCAATTAAATTGAAGTTTTGAATAAGTTTTGTCATTGTTTTACTAAAAATTAACAAAATAAAATCATTAAAAGTCACTAAATAAAATTTTTTTAATTTTTTAAATTTTTGCATGTGATCTGAAAACTATTGTTATCATATATATATATTTTTAATAAATTTATCATTCAATAATAAATTTTCCTTATAAATAATATTCTCAACTTCATTGAATGCATTACTTTATCTAAATTTAATCTTTATTGAATAGTATATTAAAAGTACGATTGAAAATCCATAATAAAAAATAATGTCACTTAGAAATTTTATAACGTAGAAAATGTATTTTTCGCTGTTTCTAAGAGCATTTAAATAATGAGTGGAAATGCAAATTTTAAACTAGTTCAGCATTATATATTTACCTAATAAATATAATAATATATTATTTTAAAGCAATTTATATAAAATAAACAATAATATTGGCATTACTTATTTTTTAGGGTCAAAGGTATTGAGAGTCTTCGTGTCGTTGACGCCTCAATAATGCCAATTATACCATCTGGTGATATAAATATTCCAGTCATAATGATAGCTGAAAAAGCATCAGACATCATAAAATCAACTGTAAACTGCCACAGGACTAGTATAGAAAAAAATAATGTAGATGATAACAATTATGCTCAAGATGACGGTTTTGATAACCCAAATTATGGTAGTTACGCTTACGATGATTGGATAAATGCTAATAAGGATGACACTGATGAAACTAATAACTGGAATGAAGCAACTCTTGCGGAAGAATTGGAGCATGATGACTGGAGTAAGAAAGAACCATCTGTATCAAACCAAAATAAAAATTATTTTGAACAATGGAACAATGGTGGACCAACTGAAATATCAATTTCTGGTGAAGTTCAGACTTCTGATAAAACTTCCAAACATAATACCAAAGAAGATTATGGACAAAGTACTTATGTTAAACAAAATGTTCCAAAGTCTACAAGATTGCCCCAAGCACCAGAAATTTATGTTTCAGATGGAAACCAAACGTCTAATTCACAGTTTTTATACCCAAAGGAGCATCCCTCATCTCATTTTTTAAACAAAGAGTCAAAATTTTTAAATGTGGAGAAGCAAATCCCAGAATACTCTTTAGATCAAGAACAGGACTTCATAGCAGTTTATCAGGATCAAGAACAAGAATCTACTCCGGAGTTTTTGGAGCAGAATCAAAAATTACATTTAGAAAATTATTCAGATCAAGAACACAATTTTCTAACAACTTATCCAGAACAACACCCAACACAGCCTTCTTCAGAGCAAGATCATAAATTTCCATCCGAAGATTATTCTGATCAAGATGAAAATCTTTTAATAGTTTATCCAGAACAACAGTCAATATCACATTTTTCAGACAAAGATCTTAAGTTTCCCTTTAAAAATTATTCTGATCAAGATGAAAATCTGCTGATAGTTTATCCAGACCAAGAAAAACAATCTTTGAAAATTATTTCAGATGAAGAGCATAAACTTTTAACAAATGATTACCCACATCTGGATCAGTCGTTGTTGCAGCTATTAGACCAGGGAGAGAATCTACTAAATGTTCATTCAGAAAAAAACAAAAATTCTTCCTTTAATGTAACAGATGGTGATCGTATATTCTCGTTGCTTTCTTCAAAGCAAAAAGAACAATCATTTCCTTATTCCTCAGAGGTAAAACACTATTATCCAATTCATCCAAAGGTGTTAGAGAAGCAATTTGAATCTTATTCTACAAGTGGAGGCACCAAAACTTCGTCTCAACACTCTGCTACAAATAAGCAACTTCCATGTGCCAAAAAGGGTTTTGGAAAAATATTTAGGAGACGAAATTCACAACCTAGAAAATTAGTAAGTAAAGTTGATCCGCTGAAACACTCTGCCTTAGATTCCGCAAAATTCAATGTTGAAAATTTCAATAAGACTGGAAAAATAGATAGCCAGAAAGAACGAAGGAAATCATTTCCTGCACTATATTCAAGCTATGATATAAAAGTTCCAATAAAGAGGAAATCAGATAAGCAACCCAATAAGAATTCAGAATAAATTTATTATAGGAAACAGAACATGAATGTAAGGAAGAAAAAGAAAGCATTATTCCAACGAAAAAAAAATTATGAAAAAATTCTAATTTATCTGAATTTTATTATTAATAATATTTTTTATTCTCTATGAATTTAAAAGTTGTTATGAAAGATGAATTGAAAGTTGTCATGAAATCATACATTGTTATACTCATCACTTGGAATCTACACAATTTAAGGTGGAATGAAAATGAAATTGGGTAAAATATTTCTTAGTGAGTTTTTAATTAATGAACATAATTAAATTTTAAGGTTAAACACACACACATCAAATATAAATTCTTTGTACATGATCTGTTTATAAGTTTATTTTAGTTTTTTCAATTATTGTAAATTGTATATAAATTGTACATTATTTGTTTATTTGTACATATTATTTTGTTTATAGAAGAAAAACATGTATTTATATTTGTAAATAAATATACATAATTTAGTCCTAAAAGTATTTAGTTTAAATAATTATTCCCATATATATGAAATAACAAAATTGACTTTAATTATATATTCAAAGAATGGCATCTTCTACAATTCTACAAACCAATGTTCTTTTTAAATGTAGAATAAGATTTTATTTATAGGGTCAGAAAAATTTTTCATAAAAACAAATTTTAATTAAATCCAAAAAAAAAAAAAAAAAAAAAAAAAAATGAGGAAATTTTCTTGTAAATACAAAAATTTTCTTATCTGCTGCAGTAATTATTCAAACAATGACTTTGTAAAAAGCCTTTCTAATTCTAAATAATCAATATTGTCTTGATAAACAAGAGCAAAAGTAAAATAATATTCTTTTTTAAACTTTCATATACTTCACGAAAAGATATAAGGAAATAATGTTTAAATAGTTAAATATGGAGAGATTAAAGAATTTTTACTTATTGTGTTAAAATGATATTATATTCTATAAATAAACATGTGTATATTTCATCTATCACATTTTTTTCATATTTGAAATCTGGATTCTATACATTATTTTTCTTCAAAACATTTCGACATAATAACAATTGTTATTTTGGTTCCAAGGAAAATAAATTACTGTATTTTGCTGTACATAATCCACGAATTATGTGTTAAAAAAAGTTTCAAATTTTGTTGTGTATTATATGTCACTGCTGATAATCTGATAATAATAATAATAAAAACATTCTTTATCAGAAAAGCTTCCAAAAACATTGAAAGAAATGCCACGTGTTTCATAAAATAAATAACAGATGGCGCCACGACCGATTTATTAACAGCTTTGTCCAATCACATTACAGATCGAAATCGTTTTCTTCAAACGATATTTTACAGTTGCAATTCGCACTAGTGTCTGGTTGGAGTCCTTCATAGCTCGGCTCCAGATGGGAATTCTAACGCATGCGCGTTGAGTAAAAGATTTTAGATAAGATTCAGTGGGTTGGCGATGTAAATAATGCGATAAATTTATCTGGCTAAAAAGTGTATTTCGTTTACATATCCGTTAACCTTTCAAAAAGAGTAACAACTTAGTATTGTTATATTTTTAAAAAGCATTCACAAAATATTCGTTGATTAATTCATCGTGATTGTGAATATAAATTCTATGTATTGTTAGAACAGTGGATTATTTTTTATTCTTAGATGTACCAACAAAATGTATAAAAAGTCATGAATTTTTAATTACTGATTAGTGGATAAATTCGTAATTAACTAATATTTATAAATACCGTAGCTGCTACGTTTATTAAACAAACTTTATGTATAATCTTAATACCTCTTTTGACAGCTATATTCAAAGTAGCTGCTAAGGAAAGAATTTTATGTTTTGAAATATATTATTAAAATACATAACATTTGAATACATAAATTAACATTTGAAATACATAAATTAAAAAAAATTTCAAACAATTATGAAGCTTAGATTAATCAGAATATTAAATTATTTAATAGTAATAAATTGGTTGTTCGGCAAAATTCATAGTAAGAAGCTTATTATTTAGATGGCTGTATTCCTCCATTATAAAAACTAAAATTTTATTTTTTTCAAATAAAGTTCTACTCTCCAACTACCGAAGTTTAATTTATTGGAAGCTTGTGATTTATCTTAGTACATTTTTTAAATTAAAAAATAGACAATGTACATATTAAATAACATATTTTAATTTTGAAGTTTTTTTTTTATTTAAATTTATAACTAATTTTATCCAAAGCTTGTTAATATAATTCATACATGCAAAAAAAAAAAAAAAATTAAATTTAGAGAAATTACTTGAGATAAATAATTATAAACCAGACACACATAAAATATTGTTTTGGCGTATAAACATGATAAAGTAAAAAAAAAATCTAAAATAATGAAATATTCAAAATAATGAATTTATTAACAAGGCATAAAATATAGCTTGGTCATAAAAGCATTATGAAGTGATAGAATTTATAAATGTTTTGTTTCATATATTTAGTGAAAAAAAATTAATGTAATTTTACCTTGACTTTTTTACACAGGATATTTTATTCTCATTTTTGTTTATATCTATTTATTTAGATACAGAAATCAGAAGGAAATGTGATCCTTCTTTTTTATTGCTAGCACGTAAAAAATATTGGAAAAAATACATGAAACTCCGCTCCACAGTGAATCAAACAGGGTTGCTAAAACTAAATGTTCACATTGTATACCGCCAAATTATTACCACCACTTTCTTCAAGTGCGCATGCGTTGGAATTCCCATCTGGAGCCCGGCTATGGACTCTACCTCGAGACACTAGTCAATTTCGCTAACAACGTCATTTCGCATTATGTCTTGACGTAAGCCGTTTTGTTCTGAAAATATCAAAATTGGTATATCATCAAATGGAAGAGAAAACGTTTAAACTACACAGCAGATTTTAAATTAAAAACAATAGGGAAAGCAAATTAAAAAAATGGTGACAAACGTGTTAAATATAAAGTGAAAAACAAAGCATGTGCGGTACAAAAGAAAAATGCATCCAATGCGCAGTTTGAAAAAAATCCTATTTAATTAGTAACGAAACAAATATATCTTATTTTTAAAATGTTTCTAACCTCATTTTAAAAGTTAGTAAAAACAAAAACTTGATAAATTTTTCTAAAATCTTCTCGAAATTATCGCACTTGATCAATCTCATGCTTTCATCCCAGTTTAAAACACTTTGCGATGGGGGGGGGGTCAAACAGAACTGTTTCATAATAAATGCTTTTACTTTACTATTTATTATATTTTTAATCATAGAGTTTTTTTTTAATTTTATGTTACATCCACAATATGAGCAGTATATATTTTCATTATTCATATTTCAACTAAAAAATAGTCACTAATTATGCTACACTTTTTTTTTTCCTTTTACTCGTTTTACGTAAAAGAAGGTATTTAAAAAAAGATTTTACGAATGATATGCCGCTGCGGAGATTTATACAAGAAAATACGGTATATATAATTACAAATTGCATGAATAATATTTAGATTGTTTTATGTGTCCTAAAATATATGACTAGATAGATATTTCAAAATATTGCAAGTTTAAAATGTCTTAATATCCCATGATATAATTTATGAAATTTACCATACATCATATAAGTTAATACTTATATAAATGAGATAGTTTCGAAATCAAACATCTACGTAAAAAATAAGAGAAGGAATTGAAGATTGAGAATTTGCTATTATTCCGTTCTCCCACTTACAATCGATTTAGATACGTATATAACAGGGGTGGCCAAACTTTTGGGATCCGTGGTCTACTCCACATTTAAAAAATCGAAGGCGGTCTACCAATGGCAGAGATAAGTTAACGTACATATTTATTTTCACTAATAAGAAAAAATGATAAATTACGTGATTTTTCTAAAAAAACTTAATATTAATATTCATAAAATAAAAGTTTACTGACGAAAATAATCAAAGTATTCATACATCAAAAAGTGACCATCCTATTCACTTCCTTTAGTTGAAATTCGGCACTGTATATCTGCGACAAATTTATCATATTGTGGCTGGTACGAGCGTATTGCAAGGCACAAACACAAAATTAAAGGTTCATCTGTTAAATGCGACCAATGTTTGTTTTTTGTTCAGGTTTGAAAAAGCAGATTCTCAAAGATACTGTGATCCACAGTATGATAAGAAATACAAAATCATAATTTTTAAATATTTGGAAACGTTTACTCAGAAATTAATTTCCAAAACTCAGTATCGCTAAATATGCTCTGAGTTTAAGAAATATATTGCATCTTAATTTAATAATTTCTTCCTCGACAAGGACAGATGTAATATTTATTAAATGTCTTATTTTTTCATATACTCCATCAATGTGTTGACATTTTCATTAAATGGAAATATCATAAAATTGAGTATTTCTTCCAACTTAATTAAGTCAGCGAATCTTCTTTCAAATTCTTCAAACAAAACAGCTAAGTGTTAAGCGAAATCTTCGAAGTCTCGGTTTGGATTATGGATGCACATTTCCTCCATGTTTTTGAAGTTTTTCAATTCATGTTTTCGTAATTGAGATGCATGCCTTTTTATAGTTTCTTTGAATGTTTTAATCGCACTCATCATGTCCATTTTAAGTTTTAAATCGTAAACCTTTAAACATAAATCTTTATAATTGTAAATCTTTGCACAGTTTATTTTGGGTTTTAAAGAGTAGACTGCAGTGAATTTTTATTTTAAATAATTTATTGATTCTATGTCATAAGTCATAAATTAAATTTTTAATATCCGAGGTCATTATCGGTATGGTCTCGTAGACTACCTAGAATGTCTTCGCGGTCTACCAGTCGACCACGGGCGATGTCTTGGCCACCCCAGGTATATAAAATAGACAAAATTACAAAAATAATATGAAATTTTTATTATTTAGCTTCAAGTTTAAAAATTATGTTTTTTCCTCCAAAAATGACTTTTAAATGTTAAAGCAAAATCTCCATTTTCTCTATACAACAGAATATAAAGAGAGTTTATTAAGCATAAATATAATTTTCTAACAACTGATGCATATTACTCAGTTTGGTAGAGAATTTGACTTTCTTCCCTGCAAATAATTCCCTAATTAACTAATTTCAATAAAATCTTCGAAGCGGATCTAAATGGTAGTTCACGGAACTATTTATCCATTATTTCTCTTTTATACTTATATTGCATACCATTACTATCTGTTAGTATTCAAGCAGAGAAAAAGTGAAAGAGAGTTAATTGCTCTTTTTATGCTCAGCATAACTAACGTACAAACTGATTTTGATTAGGCAAATAATAGATTATAAATGGCAAAAGAGAATTAATTTTTCCTTTTTTTTTTTTTTTTTTTTTTTAATCTCCCGCTCTTGATTAACATACCTGGGACATCCTTAACAATGATAATGTCAAATGGCGAAAATCAAATGAAGAAACAAAATACTTTCCCTCCATCTTAGTGCAAAAAGGTAGCAAGACAAGAATTGTTATTCAGGCATTTAAAATTTGCTTGTGATTTTGGTTGTTATTTTCATACATTTAAAGACTTACAAGCTGT
>JAPDSC010013485.1:0-12466 GCA_026290005.1 Latrodectus geometricus | reverse complement strand
ACATATATTAATAATGATGATTATGAATTATATCGAAAATGTCATTCGCATAAATACAACACAGGCTTTAATATTAAAATTGTATTTTAGTCCCCAATCACGAAAAATAAAGATTCTATTGAAAAAAGTATTTAGAAGGAAGTATTCAATATTACGATTGAGGTAAGAGCATCGTCTTTTGTTACGATAAATAAATTTGTTTGTTATGAATAAATGCATTGCTATTGTTATAAGATTTGATATAAATTACAGGGATCATAAAAAAAAAATTTTTTTTTAAATGTCCTTTTTCTCCCCAAATGCAACACAAAGCAAACCAATGGTTCACTGTAATCATATCGTAAAGAAATATAATCACGTAATTTTGCAGCTAGTTTTTTTTTTCATCTGCAAAATAATGATAGTTAAAGCAATTTACATCACAAATATTTCATAATGCAGTTTTTACAATAGTACTGAAAACTACACTGATAACACTAAAAAGAATTACGTATGATTATTAATGCTAAAAATAATACTAATAATATATCAATATTTCTTAATTTTTCGAATTTATTAATTTTTAGTATTGATAAAAATATGTTAATACTAAAAATTAATAAATTCTTTTTTACTTCGTTTATTGTATGAAAATTTAGACAAATATATATATATATATATATATACATATAAATTTCTTATAATTTTTCACATGTTTTCTTTTTATTTGATTGGTATAGTCAGTGCTCATAAGTTGTCACAAACAAGATTCATCTTAGTTTGTGAATTCTTGCATTATTGCTTTTATATAGATTTTCACAAATAAAATGGAAACTAATTGCGAAGTTTCAGTAAATATAATTTTTTTTAGTATCCCCAAGAATACTTTACAACCCTATGGAAGAGATCATCGACTGTGGGAAGTTAGTGTTTCCTTCCTGTAAAGGGTTCCAATTTGGAAGAAAAAAACAGAGCATTCTTGAATTTTCTTTAACCAAGCAAACTACCCCCAAACACAATATGGTTTTCTACTTGTCATAACGATCCAAACGTAAAATCCTATTGTGTATGGCCGGTTTAGGGGTCAAACAAATGCATGGCTATTCAGAATTTTAAAATTTTTAACCAAATAATGGTTGTATCAAATTTGTTCAAAATGAATGTATAAAATATTTTGATTATGATTTTCTTATCAACATAATATGCAAAAAACTTCAATTTATTTATGTTCTTTGTTAGTGGAAATAATTATTTCATAGCTCCATTTATTTTCAAATTTTTGTTTGTTTTATGATAATTAAATTGCTTTGAATTATATTTCGATGTTCGAGTAGTAATGCTTACTTTATACAATTAACTTATTAAGGAAATTATCAATTTCTATTAACTAAAAGAAAAATAATATTATATTATTAAACGATGAATTAAATAAAAAATAAAAACAAAGTCTTATTAAAAAAAATCAATAAAAGAATTGTAATACAATCAAACATTTTGAATAATATTTAAATATAAGTAATAAAATGATGTTTATTTCTATATTAGAATTATTTTTTACATTATCTTAAATAAGTCATTAATATGAAATAGGTGTTAAGAATTTTTAGAAAATATTTTTGTAACTTGTTATATAATAATCGATTTCAGTTATTTTCAAAATGCCGATTTTCTTTTATACAATTCACAGATAATTTTAATTTCTTTTATGCATTTATGATTTGTTGCTGCCATCTATGTGATAAAAGTGGAACCAATGCAAATAAAAAATAAATTATTTAATAATATTTTTATTAAAATTATAAGATAATGATATTATTCAAAGCAGTGGTGTTGTCGAGCCGGAACGCTCCGGAACGTCGTTCCGGTACTTCCTTTTTGGACAGGAACGCGTTCCGGGACTAAAGATGATTTCTGATAACGAGAATTGGCTGACGTATTAAAAAAATTAAAAAGAATTGCTGTTTTTTTTTTTTTTTAATTTTTGACGAATTTTTATATGTATTATTATAAACAAGGGTTTGAATCGAACTCGAACCAATACAATATAATAATAAGATTAATAAGTACTACTGTTAGCAGAATATTCTGTGCACGCTACCTTAGCCAAAGTGTCGATTAAAAAATGTTAGGCAGGCCGTAAATTGAGGCAGCATGCCTCCAACGCGCATCTATCGCTTCCCGGCCGAGTTGCTGCCCGAGAGAGACATGTTGAAAAGTACCACATACTGAAGCGACGGCAGGAAGATCTCAGGCATGCGCAATACATCTGATTGGGTATCTTCCGTTTCTATGATTGCTTGAGAACTATGTGGTTAAAGCGTTGACGTTTTTATTAAATATTTAAAGTTTGGTGACTCGCATTTGAAATATAAAATTATCTCAATAGGCACGATATAAAACTTAGGAAATTTGGGATTAATATTTCAAAACTCCACCAATTTCTATTGAATATTATTCACTGTACTTTAAAAACAAAGGTACATTTTTTTCAATCCAATTTATTCATATTGTAATATGATTAACACATCATTAAATTTATACTCATTTTTTTTTTAATTATGTCCATGGCCAAAATGGAGTCAAATACACGCACAAACTGGAATTTTTTCTAAATAAAAAATAGCTAAATATGCTAAAGTGACGAATTTATTGTTTGGCGTAACTGAAATTAAGTTTGATTTTTATGAAACATTTATTAAAAGGAAATTAGTTAATAAGATATACTTTCCAGTATTTATTTTAGAATAAGATCATAATAATCTTTTGCTATGACATGTTAATTTTAAAACTAAGCTAAATCATATACATTAAATACTAGTCAGAGAATAAGAGGTTTGTTAAAGGAGCAAAAATTATTCTCTTTATAACAAACTGAAAATATTTACTCAAAACTGTATAAAATTTCTTTTAAAAATACATCTGAAAATGTATTAAAATCAATTAATCAAACCTGTATCAAACAATAGCTAATCAAATAATAGCCCAAAAAATGTCGCCATCGTAAGAAAGTTTTTTTTATAAAATATTCCAGAGATAACTATCAAACACACACGCACAGTATAGTCTCCTAATTATTTGATAATTTTCTGATATTTCTGCCAAAAGCATAAAGAATATTCTTAATACGTTTCTTTAGCTAACGGATTAAAAAATGGCAAATATTTTGTTGGTTATTTTAAATACATTAAGAACTGTTTACACATTTTTGTTAGTTATTTCATACTTTAAATTTGTTATATTACATAAGTATAAATGCACATTTATGTAATATAACATAATAGTTCAATATAAATCAGTACAAAACTAAAAATTATAAAGAATTTCACTGGAAATTATTAATATATTACACAAAGTATTGTAAAATAATTGAGCAATCCAAATGGTAAATCTTTTAATTGTTCATGCTAGCTAAAAGTTAGTTGAACAATATTATATTAATGTACTAGAAATATAAATTCTAAAATCCTTAGAAATTCATAAGGATAGAGATTCTTAATTCTAATATTTATTTAAATTAATTTTACAAGATTATTTTAATTTGTCACTTTTTTAAAATGTAGAAACTGTTTGGAAACATCTATCCATATTGATATCGCCATTGAGGCGACAGTAGACAGGCAGCATGACGGAGCGACGTCATACTGCCTGGCTGCTGTCGCCTCAATGTGCGGCTTGCCTTAGTGTCAATTTCGCATATTTCTAAGAACCTATCGTTACAAGATTACGTGCGTGCTACATATATGTATGTAGTAAATGCATTTTTCTATAATCTTTAATCTAATAAACTTAAAGAGTAAGTATATTTCATTTTCATTATTAATAAAAAAAATGTCCGTTTTTTTTCCCTATTAAATAATAGTATTTATTTTATTAGTAATTTCAACATGAGTGAAAAAAGAAAAAACAGTAGCATCACTGATTTTTTTAAAAAGAAACTAAAAACTAGCAGCGAAGATGAGTCAATGACCCAGGAAAATGCAACATTGAGCCAAGTTTCCAACACCAACTTCAACTCTGATCAACTGGAATCTGTTGAACTTGCAGCCATAGCATCAACGTCAACAAGTACTTATAATGATAAAGATTCTGACGAAGTCTCGTGACCTAATATTTGGAGTGCCGAAATGTGGTTAGAAAAGAAAAGACAGTTTCCTTGGTTACTTTCCGAATCCGGAAAATTAGGTTGCTTTTTTTGTAACAAAATACAGCACTTAGGGTTATCTAAAACACGTGGTGTAAATATTTCAAAGGAATGGAGTTCCACATCCGTTTCTTACTACGGTAAAGATAAAAAATCGCAGTTAACGTCATTAAGAAAAAATATTTTTGAACACGCGCACAGCGAAAACTATAGCCCACATTAGTTCAGAAAAATTTTAAACAGCGAACAGCATCAGCCAATAGAAAATGTAATAGACAATTTAAAAAGGCGTCTATTAAGAGCACGTCTTTAGTATTTAGAACTGCTTATTATTTAGCCGAACACGACCGACCATATTCGGATTATTATAATTTATTGCAAATGCAAGAATTAAATGGAACAATTTTGGCACCTGGTTTACGGTCCAGATATACCTGTACAAATATAATTAATCAATCACATATCCAAAAATATGAAATTAAGAATTTGTTCAGAAATTATTAAAATAAATGGAAAGATTTCGATTCTCATTAAAGAATCTACAACATTAAGTAAAAACTCTACTCTAATTATATTTTTAAAATTCGAAATAAATAAAATCAGCGAACCATGATTCCTTTTTTTTTAATTTAATAGAAGAGTCCGATCAAACAGCATCCACCATTACAGAATACCTTTTAAATAATTTGGAAAAACTATGGCTTCGACGAGAATTATTTGAAACAAAATTTAATTGCATTTACCAGTGACGGAGCAAGTGTAATGTTAGGAAAAAGGTCAGGAGTAGCTACAAAATTATTGAATAAATTTCCAAAAATAATCACTTGGCACTGTTTAAATCATCGTCTGGAGCTCTCTGTTAACAATGCTGTCGCGGAAGTAAATGGTATTAACCATTTTCACATATTTATGGATAAATTATATACCATTTATCATCAATCTCGTAAAAATCAATGCGAACTAAAATCATACGTGTAAAATTTGGGAGAAGAAATTAAAAAAATAGGACGTCTTCTCAGAATAAGGTGGATAGCTAGTTCATTCAGAACTGTTAATGCAGTTTGGCAAAATTTAAAATCTCTTGCTGAACATTTTCATCAAGCCGCAACTGATGAAAATCGTTCAAAAACTGATCAGAGTGTTTACATTGGTCTAAAAAAATATATCATGTCTAAGCAGTTTTTAATTAACTTGGCATTAATGTATGACGTTTTGTATGAACTTTCCATCTTGTCTGAAGTGTTACAGAACAGAAGTGTAACGATAGTATATGTGGACAAACTAATCCGTCAAACTATTCGCTATTTGGAATCACTAAAAGACTTTAAAAAAGGAAACAAACTCATAGAATAATCAGAGACTGTTCAAGTGATGAAATTAGGACCATTAACTTTAACAGATAATAAAAAAATTACTATTATTAACAGAAATCAATTTCTTGTAAATCTCATTAATAATATGACTAGAAGACAACATACAGAAAATGATTTAATAAGTGAATTTCGAGTACTAGATCCAACGGAATGGCCAGCAGATATTGAAATTGGCTATGGAGAATATGAAATCCAGTCATTATGCACCAAAATTAATTTAATATCACAGATGCGATGTATCAATGCGTTTAAAGATTATATTGATACTGGAGGCAAAGTAAATCCTAAAGATGTAGAAATCTTAATTCGATACATAAATGTTGTACCTTGCAGTTCGGCAGAGTGTGAGCGCGGATTCAGTAATATGAATATTATTTCAAAGGAACAAAGAGATAGAATATTAATTGAAAATCCAGCAAATCTTTTATTTATAAAAATGAATGAACCACCACAATAATTATTTAAACCAGATGATTATGTAAAAACTTGGTTGAGGTCTCATAGTTCAGCGGATGACAACTAAAGAAGTAAAATTCAACCACAAGGTCTTGAAGATTATCCTATTTGGAATATTTAAAAAAACCATTAGTGTTTTCATGTATAGTTAAAAATATTTATGCAATATTGTTTGAGTATCTACTATGCATATTTTATAATTTTTTAAATAATTTTTTTAAACGTTTTATATATATATATATATATACACAAAATGTGTTTCGTAATCATTTTCGTTTCCTTTTCTTTTTATGCTATATACAGGGCCGATCTTGGCTTTTAAATAACTCTGAGACTTAAAGAGAGCCAATAACTCTGAATGAAAGTTGTTACAGATAACATCATATTTAACTATCACTTACAATGAAGAAATGCTTACTTCAATAAAAGTAAACATGATCTGATACACGAAAAGCTAATTTATTAAAATTTTCCCCACTGTATATTTACTTGAAGACTGTAAATATAAACTCATAGCCAATAATTATTTTATGCTCAATGACTAAGTTTTCATACTTGTATATGGTTTTGTAAATAGTTTTTTTTAACCTAGTTTCTTCTCTTATATCTTTAAGTTTTACTTCATTTGCAAAAATTTAATTTTTTCTTTATATTACTCATTTTCAAGTTTTTTCTTTAACAAGTTATTTTCTTTAAACAAGTTTTTTTTTCTCTTAAATAAAATTGGTTCATATGAGTGGAAATGAATGGAGTCTATTGTCCCGCCCATCAGCTCTCTCCTAAAAGCTGATTGGCTCACACCGACAAGTCTTGCTCCCCCAGGCTTCATGTTCAGCGCTCCTGCATCAGTACTGAAAAATCTTCCGCTCCAGAACTGTCGTAGATGAAAGAGTAAACTCTAAGCCAAAACTCTGTATTTTCACAAGATACAAGATAAATAAGTTTTTGAGATGAAAAACCAAAATTGGAGTTGTTATAAGTGGAAACTCCAAAAAAATTCGTCTCTGGCTTGTATATCTCTATTGAGAAATAGTTACCTATATTTAGTCACTATTCCAGGAGTGACAGATGTAAAGGGTGTGTCAAAAATAGCCTCAGTCTTTGATTGTATACAAGCCTATATGTTTTACAAAACAATAATTATACAAACACTAAGAGATAAATGTTTTATTCAACAAACGATTGAGGTTTTTACTATCTGGTTGTTTTCTTAAAATGCAATAAACACATGACTGATCTCTTGAGATGTATCTCATAAAAATAAGTCAACAATTACAATAGTAAATGTGAAAGAAACGGTGAAAAGATCGAAATTAAAACCACATACAAGACAAAGGAAAATTAACTTGATTCCATTTCCTTTAAGATCAAGGGTCCGCGCAAGCGCAGACCCGGATACCAAAAATTATGCACCCCTAACATCCACAATTTGTGGATGTGGCGATCGTCAGCTTTTCGAAGTGCAATGATCAGCCACAGATCGGGGTAGCCTCCTCCGTGATCAAGGCAAACCCAGTGCCAAGTAAGTATAAATACATTAGTTTAACTAATTTCTTATAGTTGTACAAATAGTTAATTTAGTGGGAGTTATTTTGTTAATACAATAAAATTATGAATTTCTTCTAACGACTGAATTTTTTACAATAGTTACTAAAAATTATTTATTAAAGTAACTGTCCTTTATTTTTACATTATTGTTTCTATATTATATGCGTTTTATATAAAAATTGAAATTAAAGTGTAAATTTGCATCCATAAAAACTCTGTTTTCTGATTAACTGTTTTAATTTATCTTTTATTTTTTCATTTTATTTTATAAATTTAATGTAATTCAAGTAATAAATTAAATTTAAAATAAGTTCAAAGAAAAAACAGAGTACTTAAGTAATAAATCGAATCTCAAACATCTTTTATAAATTCTTTCTAATTTCCAAAGAAAAGAAAATTGTTGATCATAAACTTACATCCTCAGTATAATGACATAGCAGAATCCCTTAGGAATTTCGTAAAGAGGTCCTAATGTAGTAATGTGTAGAGATTTACTAATAAGCCAATATTATAACTCTGAATGAAAGTTGTAACAGATTGCAACACATTTAACTATCACTTAAAACAAATAAAGGTTTACTTCAATCAAAGTAAGCATTAATGTGCTTAAAAAATCCATACAATCAACTCAAGAATATCAAATTCAGAAATAATAAAATAGTTTTTATGTTTCACTCTCCTATTTCTCTTGAAAATGCACAGATTGCTTTATTATTAATGACTCGTATCAAATTCTAATCTGTAATTGGAATATTTATTGAAAATTATTCTTATGCTTGTTTTGTGTTAAAGCACAGTCATAATCTTATCATAAAAATTGAAATATCTCTTTTATATTTAAATTATTTAGTATACTTATCATTGTGTACACATTGTGCAGAATCAAATTAATTTAATGAATAAAAGATATTAATTACACTTTTGAAAACTGAATTCAACATGGCTATGGCAAGACATCTATTAGGTTGTTCGGAAAGTAATTTCGTTTTATATGAAAATAAAAAAATATATAGCGAATAAATATTTTGTTGAATTATATACTGTCAATTCTAGTACCTTTTATCATCTTTCTGGTGGTAGCATGATTTCATACACATAAAATGATTGGCTTTCTCTAGCAAAAAACTATTTCAGGTGGGAAAAACGAAATGACTTTCCGAACAACCCAATAGTTTGTGAAATCTATTTGCCTTACTTAATTTGGAAAAGCTTCGGCCACAATTTTAGCAAATTGTTTACCTAAAATAACTAATATTTCATATAACTAGAATACATATGTGAAAAGACAAAAGTATACGTATATAAAATCTAGAAAAGTTTAGTTAGCTCAATCATAAGATTTTCTTTAATACAAACTCTAAATCTTCAAAATGGTTAAAATAATCATGTAACAATAATCATTTTGTCTTAAACAAGTTTTTTTCTTTAAACAAGTTTTTTCTTTCTCTTAAATAAAACTTAGAAAATATATATTTGTTAGAATAATTTCGCAATTAATTTCAGTTTGGTTCATATGATAATAAACGGTCAAGTTTCCTGATAGAGAATAAATTCTACCGAAACCTATCAAACCTACTCTTTACAATGAATTTCAAACAGAATAAAAATTCACATCTGAGGTGATAATCGAATCCTTAAATTGTTGATTGATTGGGAAGCCGTTAATCCTAGAAGTGCCAGCAATTGTTCAACCGCATTTTCCCTCCATGTTTTTAAGGGAAAAATAAATGCTTGGAACGATGGGTATAAATTACAATCATTAATTTTCACTCTAAAATATGATAAAAGTAATTTTTAAGCAGTTACTGAGAAGAACTAGATCAAAAGGCATTTATACTTCCTTCAACATGAGAGGAAACAGTCTTAAGAAAATTGATGAAAGACTATTTGTATATTTTAAGCTAACGATGAAAACTTTAATTATAAGGACGCTATTAGTTTATTTTCGAAAATTTATGATATATATCATCTAAAATTGACATGACAAAGAAATCTTTCTTAAATAGTTAAATTATTAAATATTTACAAACATGTTTTGTTGTTGCATGTCCCCTGGTCAGCAGCGCTAGACCAGGTCCATGAGTGTGCACGCCCTTAAAAAGTCCATCACCATAAGGGGTTTTCTGTGAAACCCCTCCTAGAGTGACCAGAGAACTCAAAAATATGTTTTGGAGTAGCCTGTTTAGTTGAACACTTGGAGCAAATGTCAAATTTCTTCGAACCCTCGGAAAATTTCAAAGTTTTATGGTGTGGCTACTTCAGAATCGGGATAGAGTAGTTTGTTCCTGTCTATTGAAACCTGAAGCCAGAGAGACTCCCGAGTGAGATTTATAAACATGTTTTTGAAGCCAAAGAATTTTAATTTTTTATGTATTGAAATATTTCGAAAATTGAAGTTAAGTACTCATAGTCAGTACATTAACTACACTGCTCAAAACAATTAAATGATATTGTGGTTCTAAATGGATCTTGTGGCTGGGAAACTTTTTAGCTGATTGATACATGGTCGTCAGACGTAGTAGGTTATATGAGAATAAATTACGCATGTTTGGCAGAAAAAAATATATTTTATTGAGCATTTGTGTACAAAAGAAAAATAATTAATTTGTGTATATGAGAGAAAAGGAATAAGAAAAGGTGTTTTCTTCAAAGGAAATCATTTTCAGTTGGGGGTATGGTTTCTACGGATGTCCAGCAACGTTGAACACCTTTGAGGCATGGAGTCAATGAGGCTATTAATAGCGAGTTGGAGTATTCTGTCCCATTCTTCCAGAAGAGCTCTTTCCAGTTCTTGGAGAGTTAGTGGGGCTGGTTGGTGGCCAGCAACTCGTCTTCCTAGAGCGTCCCAAACGTGCTCTTTTGGATTCATGTCTTGAGAACACGCTGGCCATTCCATTCGTACGATTCCTTCATCGAAAAGAAAATCCTCCACCAGGTTAGCACGATGTGGCTTGCAGTTATCGTCCATTAAAATGAAGTCATCTCCGATTGCTGCAGCGTAAGGGACCATAATAAGTCTGACAACCTAATCTTTATATTGGCGACCAGTCTGAGGTCCATCGCGAATGATATAGAGGTCTGTGCGCCCGTCAATGGAGATGCCACCATGCACCAACATTCCTCCACCACCAAATCTGATACTTTCGTCCACGAACGCAGGATTATTCCTTCTGCCACTGTCCCTCCAGATGAAAATACGTCTATTATCATTATGAACAGAAAAATGCGTCTCATCAGAAAAAAAAACGTTGCTTTATTCATTTTTCTTCCAGTTCACATGCTGTGTTGCCCACTCTCTGCGGTCGCTACGATGCCTTGATGTTAGTTTAACACATACCATCGGTCGGCGAGAATACAGACCTACACCATGGAGCCGGTTTCGGACAGTCTGAGTTGAAACCATGGTGTCAGTAGCCGAGTAAAGGTGTTGTTAGAGAAGTGTAGCATTCATATTTTGGTGTCTCCGAGCCGTTAACACTAAATAATGATCTTGAATGGGCATTGTAAACCGTCAACCACCTTGTCCTGGTCTTCGGCTTTCACTTTTAGTCTACAAAAAACGGTTCCAGATCCTGGAAATCACACTCTGTGACACTCCAATAGCTTGCGCAACTTCGGCTATTTTCGGCCCCCTTCTAACCTACCAACAACTCTCATAGCTTCTCTATCAATTAAATGCTGAGATATCGTACTCATTGAAACAAAACAGTCACTGAATGTCGATCATCCTTGTCTTCATTGTCTTTCATTCCGTTGAAAGTCAAATTTCATTCCCTGCCGCTGAAGCGACGTTTTCGACGCGAACTCAGAATTTTCATACTCCACAATTTGAAAATCAGAAAAATTTGCATTTGATTCTCTTCTCCCATTTTCGACAAAAAAAAAAATTTCGCTTAAATCTTTATTTTCTATAAAACTTACAATAACCTTTAATTGTTTTGAGCAGTATATTATTAGTAACAAATGTTCTAATTACTTATCATTGGATTTACCAAGTTTTCCAAACGCTCCCAATAAAATAAATTATTTTTCATGTCCCTTTAAAGAGAGGAATGCGTTCTAAAACAGTTAGGCAAATATATTTGTAATATCCATTATCAGTAAGGCAGAATATTAATAGAAGATTGGTTTATTTATTATACTCTGTTTCTGAAAAGAAATATAAAAAATTACTTTTATTTCAACTGAAAATTTCTTTTTTCTATATTTGTTCAAAAATAAGTATGATAGCTATTCATTAAATATCATTTAGAAAGTGAAACTAAAATAGATAACTTTATCAGTTCACTCTCTTGAATAATGTTATTATAATTATTAATTAAACATTATCACACTGATTAAACTTTCGTTATCAATTCGTATAGATAATGTACATAAAAAAAAATCATAGTACATAATATATATTGAAGAATAAAAAAAAATTTCTTTGCCAAAACTTTATTAGGAAAAGAAAAGTTAAGATTGATTATACTCTAATTGTGTGTGGTGTGTGTGTGTGTGTGTGTGTGTGTGTGTGTGTGTGTGTGTGTGTGTGTGTGTGTGTGTGTGTGTGTGTGTGTGTGTGTGTGTGTGTGTGTGTGTGTGTGTGTGTGTGTGTGTGTGTGTGTGTGAATAATGTACTTTAGTTTTTTATTCAAATTTGCCACTTTAAATAGAATTTTTTAATTTTTCAGATTTTTGACTTGTATTAATTTGAAAGATATTTTATTGCTCTTAAAATAATAAAATTTTAGATTCTTAATTCAATTTATTTTAACGAAGAGAAATTGATTACTTTTAATAATGAATTTAGAAATTTATAAGCCTTAGGTTATCTCAACAAAAACGATTAAACACAATATATGGAACGTTTCACGATTTTGCGTTCCATTTTAGTGCAGACACTATGCTTATTACTTTTGCATCTTTCCAATTTCAATTGATGTATAGACAAAAGCTGTACATTTGGCAATATTTATTATTCATTTTG
>JAPDSC010013481.1:0-25513 GCA_026290005.1 Latrodectus geometricus | reverse complement strand
AGAAAAGGTGAAATTTTTGAAACTGTACTATCAAAAAATATAAATGACTTTACTAAATTACTAAAAATTAATATATTAAATCTTTTTAATTAATGTTTTTTTTTGTACTAATATAAAAATAAATGATCATTTTGTGTAGCTTTTTTTAAATAAAAAATTCCACATAAAATTATGGTGTAAACATAAAATGAATTATTGTTATGTAAAACACATTAAATTAATGAACTAAGAATTTCATCAGCTGTTATTTATACTAAATTAAAAGAATGAAATACACACTTAAATTCAATGAATTCTTTACTTCAATATGTTTGAATTGTAAATTTTATTTTTATATATTAATATAATAATTTATTGATATTTTATAGGAATATTAATAGCTTATTATATTTAAAATATATTGTGAATTGTCTTTATTTCGTAAGAAATAGACTTTGAAATTTGCAATTTTCTTAGTTTAAATATTAACTGGTGTATCATTTCAATAGGATATGAACTTTCACCAACTGCTGCTGCTAATTTCACACGAAGAAATTTGGCTGACTTCCTTCGTAGTAGGGTAAGATTTTATGCTGGATAACAGCTTTCATTTTTATAGGTTTATAGTTAAATTTTATTTAATATTCTTAATTTATTAAGTTTTTTATGAAATTATAAAAATAATTTTGCTTAAATTATAAAGATTTTTTTTTTTTTTTTAACATTAGAACTTATTTTATTTTAAAATTATATAAAAATAAGTTTTAAAATTGTTCCTTTAGAAATGTTAAAGATATATCCATGTAGTTTTATTAAAATTGTGTTTATGTAAGATAAAATGGTAGTTATAGCAAAAATAAAATGGAAGAATTTGATTTTAAAAAAATAAAAACTTCAAGAATTATGTATTTTAAATGAGTTTTTATTTGAATGTTTGTACTTTTTTGTTTATTGAAGTATGTAGATTAGTATTTTAATGTGTGTCGAAGTTTTCCATTAGAATTCTGCTTTATCTTGATAAGAAAACAGTTAATGGAATCATATATTTGAATTTTTTTTTTTGTATTATATATTCTTTTATAGCTATCATGTCTGGAAGCAGGTTGCAATCAGTTCTCAAAAACACTTATTGTGATAAATTGAAATAGTTTACATTTTTAAGAAACTAAGTAAGAAAGCAAAGAATTTCTTCATATCATGATTTTTGCAAAATCATTATTTAATTTATTTAAAACTGGGGTGTGGAAAGAGAGGAAATATTGGTTCCTATTGTTAATTTATCTTTTTTTCTGGTGAAAAAAGGACTAATAAAAATGAAAATAGTTGTAAACAAGAATAAAGTGGAGTTGTTGTTCTTTCGCCTGATATCAGCAAATCTAAGGCTGAATTTTCAATAGAGGGTGAGCACATACGCTACGGAATTGCTGCTTTGCGTAATGTGCTATAACTTGATCAAGTTGGTAATTTACTGCATCTAAACTTGAGGCAAACATTACGTTCAACAGAGGTTTAACCCAACCTATCTTTCCAAATCTCCTTGAATTAGCTATGCTTACTTCACTTTCGTTATTAATTATAGGCCTATAATATAGGCTAGATCTTCAAATCCTCAGTAAATCAGCTTACTTATTCTTGTAGCTCAGAAAATTGCATTTCTTGAAGTTTTATTGGTTAATATTAATGTTAATAGCAAGAAGCAAATCATAAGTGCCTTGTTAAATACTGGTTCTTCAGTTTTCATATATATACATATATATATATTTATATATATAATATGAAAATCAGTAGGATCAGAAACTTTAGTTCATTTACTTTTTGGAAGAGTAATTTTGAAGAAGTTCATAAATGTTTAAATATTTGTAGCTTAAATAATGAATATTCTTGTTCAACTAAGTTATGAGATAAAAGAAAAGTTCTGTGTTTATACCAAGTTTGTTTCAAGACCTTGAATGAATGAAATAAGGCAGAATAATCATGTTACAGAATAAGGAAAAGAAATTCTGTTATTAGTAATTAGCTTGTAGCTGTGGCTACATTTCTAAGATATATAATTATGGGAAATTAAATGAAGGCTGAAAATGCATCAACCATCATAGTCTCCAATATGGTCCATAGTAGCAATTTACAAAATTGTAGAAGTTGAAAGTGTTGGGTATAAGAGATTCCAGTAAGAACAAATGTTTTCAATAACTAGAAAATGCAGCACTGGATCATTTTTAAAAACTTAAGAAAAGTCATTTGATTAATGGAGTAAGTTTACTGTGGATCAGTGATTAGATCTTTGCCAAGTGGATTAAAGCTGTGAGAAGATTGATCTCGTCAACAAATAAACTTAATCATGAGAAGAAGTTAGAGGAGCATAATGCAGTATTTGGAGATTGGTTGAAATCTTGAATTATTGAAAAAGTATCAGAAAATGAAGCAGGAGAGTATGTGCATTATCTCCCTCATTGAGCAGTTTTCAAAAAGAATTTCACAACAGTAGTTAGACCAGCTTTTGATACCTCATGCAAACAGAATTTTAAATCTTTAAATGACTGCTTGCCCAAAGAATCAAATTAACTAGAGCTAATATCAACAACATTGCTCAATTTTAAGAAAAAGAAGGTAGTATTTATCTCAGATGCAAGAAACGTTTTCCAGCAAGTATCTGTAAATGAAATTGAGAGGTATGTTTTCTTGGTGGAATTATTCAGAGTAACAGAAAATTAAAGAATTTTGTCTTTAATCTTCTGTTGCAAAAATACCCTATTTTTGTAGGGTATTTCTTGGTCTAAATTGTAGTCCCTTTCTATTAAAGGCAATTATAAATTTTCTTTTAAGAGTATAATCCTTCTCAAAAATATATTGCTGAGAAGCTATGCTCTTTAGATAGTTGTGTAGCTTCAGTTGATTCAAAAAGGGATGTAGAAATATTTATCACACAAAAGCTACTGAAAAGATGACTCAAGCGAGTGTTGATTTGATAGGATAACATCAGTCAGAAATTAGTATCATCAATGAAAATATGCAACATTTAAAGGTATTTGTTCTCTTATGGGACAAACACTAAGATACTCTTCTAATGTCTAAGGCATAAATTCGGAAAACCTTACCCTCTATCAAAACAGAATGTGTTATTGATTACTCAAAAGGTGTTTGATCCCATAGAATTTAACTATTTTGTCACACTCCTCCCAAAATAATATTTACGAAAAATCTGAGAAAAGAGATTGAGTTGGGCCTCTGAACTAATTGCTGATATTAAGAAGAAATTTTTAAAATGGTTAAATAAATTTCTTTTATTATCATAAGAAAATGCTTAAGCAATCATCATTGTGTTGTATTAGTCCATGCTCATGCTCATTTTTTTCAAGATATTAAGAATGATAGCATGATTACTTAGATTTATTCAAAATACACGAGATCAATAACAAGTAAAATTCAAATTTAAAAAAAAAAATTCAAATTCAAATACAAATCAATAAAGAAAGAAACTGGAGAATTGCAAATGGCTGCACAGAAAACTATCATAAGACTAGTGTAGCATGAATTATTAAATTTAGAAGAAATTAAAGTCACTGTCTGTGTCAAGTAAATACTTATCTTATCGAAAGAAAACATACAATAGATTTCATTTGTCCTATGCTACTACTGAATGGGATAAACTTGTCAGTTGGGATGTTCATTTAAAAATTATTCACACCAGTATGAATGTTTTGATGTCTAAATTTTAAAAAAAAAACTTTCTGGATATTGAGAGCAAGAAAAACAATTTGGAAGATATTTTCAAGCTGCATGAAATGCAAGAGTGGTTTAAAAATAGATGATTAGAGAACTCCTGTTGTTCTGCCTTAAAATAGGGTTTGAATTGCCTCAATTTTTAAAAATCACAAGAATGGATTTTGCTGGATCTCTGATTTTAAAGTACCAAGAAAAGGCATGGGTTATTCAGCTTTTTTGCTCTGTATATGAAAAGTTAACGCTCTTGCTTTCAGCTAAACAATTTGTGGGTTCGAATCCCACCTTTTGCATAGATGTTTGTAGTGGTTTGAAATCCGCTTTAAACCATAGGTCCTGGTCTAATTAACCCTTGTGTTCAAAAAATGACCTTTGATCAACAAACCAAGTCTGCACTGTATATAGAATATATTGAAAATTAATAATGACTCATTCCACTCAAAGGTTTTTTGCTTGGTCTCCAAAGATGTCAAAAAAGTATTTACAATGATGATAGATGAAATTTTGAGGAACTAACGGTCTCATAAAATCCATTGACTGAAAAACCATTTAGATTGAAGTCCCCATTAGCAAAATTTAGTAGTATTTTGGAAAAGGATGATTCAGATGGTGAAAAGGCTTCTATGTTGAGTTTTAAGGCAATCATCGCTGAATTATAAAGAACTAATGATTGCATGTTGTAAAACAGTTATAAATTCCAGGTCCCTAATGTATGTTATAGAGAACTCTGGCTATGTCATTCCTTTGACGTAAACAATGTTTTTGGTTTAAAATATTGAAATGAGATTGCAAGGTTTGGGTAATCTCTAAGCAAACCTAAATAAAATGTTGCTGAGGCAACTTGAATTAAGGAATACCCTACAGAAACGATTCTAAAACAAATATCTTAGCCAACTTTGTTCAAAGTCTTTCTAAAGTTGAAAAGTATTGTAATGTAAAGGTTGGAAAATTTGTTTTTATAAAAAATGGGGGGACGAAGAATATTGAGTCCATTGGCGTGGGTGATTAAGATGTATCCAGATTGTTTTCTTAAACAAATTCTGTGGAGGTGGCTTGACCCAGTCAAAAAATTTTTAGTCTTAAGATATCCTCTCCAATAGATTCTAAAGATGATGAATTTGAAAATTCTGACA
Source organism: Latrodectus geometricus (assembly GCA_026290005.1). Classification (NCBI taxonomy): domain Eukaryota; kingdom Metazoa; phylum Arthropoda; class Arachnida; order Araneae; family Theridiidae; genus Latrodectus; species Latrodectus geometricus. The sequence continues at coordinate 20,681 of JAPDSC010013481.1, read as the reverse complement.
TGAACAGTTTTGTTCTTGTTTTCCCAGTTAAAGTTGATGTGGTAGAATAGTTAAGATACATTCTAGACTTCATACAGAACTGTTATAAAAACTATGACTTTTAAACTTATTCATTGGCGTAAATTTTTTATTATTATTAATTGTGTTATATTCATCAAAAAATAAGAAGATTGAGACACATCTTGTTTTATTGTTCAACTCATTTTCTTCCAAAATTTAATTCATGAAATGTAACTACAATTTGAATGCAATTCTCTTTGCCAGATATTGACAACACTTGTTGTTTATGAATTAAGTTAATATTAAAAGTGAATATAAAATAAATTTGAGGAGAAAAGAGAACTTGTACCTCTCTTGAAAATCTCTACAGTAATAATAGAAAAATTTTGAACATGGATTTTACAACAAATATTTTTTATCATTCAAAATAATAGTACTTATAAAATTAATTTAAATTTAAAATTTATTCGTAATTAAATAAATGTATTTATTTTTATTTCAGACCCCATATGCAGTTAACTTGTTAATGGCTGGTTATGACAAAGAGACTGGCTCTGAATTACATTATATAGATTACTTAGCAACATTAACAAAATCTTCTTATGCTGCTCATGGTTATGGGTCTTTCTTTGCTCTCAGTGTATTGGATCGGTATTATAGACCTGGTGAGATTTTTTTTCATTTGCATACTTGTAGAATTAAATGTATATATATTATTTCTAGTAGATAATGAGCTTATTTTGCACATACTATAAAAATGTGTTATAATAATTCTATTGTGTACTACCTGCAAAAGGAAATATTATTAACTTTTTCCAAGATTAAAAAGCTGTAGGTTTTGCAGTATTTAAATTTTATTCTCTGAAATAAGTGTGTATGACATTTCTGTTTTATTTTTAAAAAGATAGTTTGATTCAGTTTTCAAATTTCAAGTTTTTTAAGTTTTCAAAAAATTCTGTTTTGTTTTTAAATTTAAAGTAGATTAATCATTTATTTTTGTGTACAATACTTAGTATTTTTTTTTATGAAGACATTAATTTCATAATAAATTTAGTCTACAAGTGCATTTCAATATCCCAAATGTGTGTTAACTTATTATAACGGAAAAAAAATTTTTTTTTAACTATGTCTCCTGTTTTATGTGTAAAATTAATATAAAATGTACTTTTCACTAAAAATCTGCAGCTAATGCTGTATTTCTTATGTGATGGTCTAAGAAAATAATTGTGATTTGTGGGCAAAGCTCAAATATCTATTACTCTCTGCATTCTCTACTGTGCAGTTAATTTGTTTTGAATAACTGCATTCATTTTTATCATTTTTTTAATAAAAAACTAGCTGGATGAAACTAAAGAAATGTTGATACAGCTTATGAAATTTTTTAGTTTTATTAGTTATTTAAATATAGGTTTTTTAAATATTATTTAATAATAGTCACATGATGTTCATACACAAAATCTGAATGTTTAAAGGGTTGGGTTAAATTTTGTTATAACTCTTTACTATTTTTTTTTTAATTATGTCCAACAACTAAAGAAGGGAAAAAACAGATCCTCCAGTAGTTTGATATTCTGAAAAGTATTAAGAAATTATCTAGGAAATCATGAAAGTTTCACTAAATTTAAGGGAATTGTGAAAAAGGATTTTTAAAAATAGGTCATGAAATATAGCCATGGCATTGTAATAATGATTGTAAAAAAAAATTTTTTTTTTGTTACAAATAATGATAAAATATTTTTATTTCATTACTTTAAATTTCAATAAATGACTTTCTGTACTAAAATAATTCTGATATGAACATTTCTGTATAAGAAATGAGTTTTGAATGATTGCTTATGATAGCTAAATAAAAAATTGTATTATGCAGTTATACATTTTACTTAAATTTCATATTATTCAAATTAAAATGTATGTAAATAAACTTGACTTTTCACTTATATTTAATTATAATTTCCCTTTTTCAGACATGAGTGAAGAAGAGGGAATTGATCTAATAAAGAAATGCATCAAAGAAATAAATCACCGTTTTCTGGTTAATCTGCCATCTTTTAAAGTTAGAGTTGTGAATAAAGATGGCATGCATGATGTTCCAGACATCATAGCTGTAAATGCATAAATGTATGAATGATACTCTGTTTCTTTTTTAAATAAATGAGTTTTGTATTTACTCAATGAGACTTAAATTCATTTGATTAGTATTTCTTCACACTGTTGCTGCAACTAATACGTCAAGTAGAAATAAAAATTTGTTATATTAGATGAAGGATTTATCATTAAATAATAATTTATTTTAAACAAACCATGCTTAAAATCTTTTCATCAATATTTAATATTGCATGTGAAAGCACTTTTGAATGTCAGGTTGTAGAGACTCCTTTAGGATTAGTGAATTGCTGATTGCTACAATGTATTTTACCCTTTTGTATGTGCCATTTAATTACATAAAAACAAGACTGTACTATGATGATAGTATGTGAAAGAAAAACTCTCTTGGTTAATCTGCCACCTATGCTCATGTGTAATTTTAGTGAGCATAAAATTTTATCTGATAAATATTTCCAAACACTAACAAAGGATTTATCTAAATCTTAACCTTTTTAAGTTGTAAAATAAAATTAAATATTTAAGAAAACTGAAGCAAAAAGCAATGCTGAATGAATTTTCAGCATTGTTTTTTGTTTCAAGAAACTCTCTACCAGAGAAGAATGAAGATCTTTGTGTGAAAATTCAACCCTTAAAATTTTACAAATAGTATTTTTTTTTTTTTTTTAAATCAAGTTGTTGATTTACATTGTCTTATTGATGTGTCTTGTATTCATATTCTTAAAATTAAATCGAAATTGAATTCTGATTATTTAGAATATTCCAGCTGATAATATAAAAAATTAATACCTTCGGATCTAAATTAATCTTTGTATACCTTAGGTTTAGGCGCAGCTAAAGTTGTTAACATAATAGTTACAATAACCATTTCCTGTTAGCATTATTTTGGCTTTATAATAAATCCTAAATTTACAGACTTTTAGCTGTGTGCTGCAAAACTTTGTCAATTTTGATCATGTGTTATCCCTACTTAAAGCTTTTCTATTTAATAACTAGTAAATTATAGTATTAAATTTTAACAGAATTTTCTGATTTAACATATTTAAATTTACTTTATAAACTCGTTATAGTCATTAAACTTTAATCCAAGTAATTATTTTATTAGCGTGACAGTTTGATTAGTTTTATTTTCAGCTGTTCAATGTGCAACTTTTTTTTTTTAAAATAATCATAAAATGCTTTAGTTTGTGCAAATATATTTTATAAGTATGTGTAATTGCTGTTTAGAAATGAAAGTTGGATTAACAATATAAAAAAAAATATTTTAATATTAAAATTGGATAAAATGTTTTAAAGCTGATACTTTTTACTATATGTTAAAAGATGCATTAACGTTAAAATTATTAAATTTTAATCATATGAATAATTAGCATTATCAAAACAATTTAATATATATTAGTAATTGCCTTTACTTTTTCACTTAATGAAAATGGTACCCTATTTTAAACCATTTTACTTAATACTTTTCAAAACATTCATTCATATAAAGTTATGAATACATAGTTTATTCAAATTACATTCATAGCATGCTGTTGCAAAATTAAATCATGCATTTAATTCTATTTAATGTGGCATCTCTTTGCAAATTTTATTAGCTGTGTCATTTATATTTGATTCACAGCATGTATTTAATGACACAAGATGTGCTTAAATCTGAACCATTGTTTCTTACCGTCGATTTTATAGAGTTCATTGAGAAAAACACTTGTTCATAAGCTCATGAGGATCTAAACAATGTTTGAAGCAATATTTCATTGCCTAAAACTTTTTGTTAGAAATCATTATGTTCGAGATGTAAACTTTCTGATTTCTGGCTGCAGTATTTGAAATTACTTCATCCTCTTTTAAAACTTCTTTATGATTAAAAATGTAGATTTTTAATATATAAGAGCTTTTTTGGACATTGTTATTGAAAATCTGATTGGATTGATTAAAATAGATATCGATGTTTCTGAAATTTTCTTTTTAAGCCCTCTTAATTTCTTAAGACAATACGAAATCTTTAGACGATGCGTAATCTCGTCCAAAAACAATTTGATACAATTTTTGGCTTTAGACTTCCACTACATGAAGGCAAACTAACGGATCGATACAGAATTTAAAAATTAACTGTTGTGGTGTGTCCAAATTCACCTATCTGATAAGGAATCTTCATGTCTCAAATTTTACAATAATTGGGTTATTGAAAAAAAAGTAGCAGACTCACATTAACCTTTACAAATTTTTTCACTCGAAAACTTGACACGAATAGATTATACTAAAAAATTCATAGCTTATGTTTCTGTGAAGTAAAATTATCTAGTTTCAAAGTATATATTTAAATATATACACTCGAAAGCACTTGAAATGCTCACAAAGAAGAAAAAAGGTACACGCGCGACACTTTGCAAATATGGAAATGATCCGAGTTTGGTGCCAGTGCGCATAATCATGAACCCAGCAGTGGTGCTGGAATCAGGAAATGGGCCCTATTAAACCTATCTAGAGTGAAAGATGCATGCGACGCTACGAGGATGTGTGAGAAAATATTTCGCTCAGTTAAGCCAGTTCGCGGGGCCTCATCATCATCCTCAAAACCGTAGGCTTGTTGTCCCTTGCTAGGTCGATCGTTCGGAATTGCCGTCAAAATATGTTAGGAGAAGTGGACACTAGCTGGTGCCCACATTCTGCATCTAGGACGACGAGGTTAGAGGATCGAGCGGCAAGCATTCATCAATCCCGTAGTGACTCGTTCCATCATACACGTAGGTGTAAGGGTGCCATTTGTTCCACAAACCATTTCTAGATGCCTTGCGGAAACGAATCTGAGATCCAAGACTCATTTCATATATTGCCTTTAACATCGGCGACTCCATCTACTGTGTTGCTAAGTCCGAGCGACGTGGAATGCCCCAGATTAGCAAAACATGGTATTTAATGAGGAATTCCGGTTTGTTTTGGGGACAGATGATAACCGCTTTCAGATGTGCAAGTGCCCAGGTGAACGGAACATTTCCACCCAGACAGACGCGCAACATATTGACCGCACAGCAGGTCTGAGGCCGCTAGCCTAGATACCTGGTCCTGTCTCGTTGTGGTTATGTTGCAAAGTTATGTAGATCACGTTCTTTAAACCCAGGACTTTTCCTAAATGGTCTTCCAGGAGCAAATTTCCAGCAAGTTAATTCTTCTTCGCATTAGGGCTCGAGTTGCTCAAAACTTCCTATGTCATGTTCAGACACCTCTATGACCATCTCACTCCCTGGATATGTCCACGATAGAGTATGTTTAGGACTAACTGAAACATCAGATGCCGCGTGTCACTCTGCACAGGATTTGGAGGTGGCTGTTCAAGATTTATGAACACATTTCTCTCAGGACATCAGACGTCAAATCAATTAGATACAGGACCGTACAGTGACATGTATTGAAGCCGGAGGCGGCCTTCATTGGAGGCGTTATTGAGTTTGCATTGTATTTGTCTAGTTGTACACGCTGTATTAGTTAAATTGTCTTGATTTTTTAATCAAGTGAATCTCACATCTGTATCATTATGTTTATTATAAACTTAATTTCAATCCCATGATCTCTTCTTGGTGTGACATTTTCAATGTTTCTGAATATATATATGCTACAAGGAGCTTTACTAAAAGAGTTGCAGCTGCTTAACATTCTCATTAACATTAAAAAATAGTAATCCTATTTTGAAAGAAACCAAATGTCATGCGATCTTACGTGATGAAATACAAAAAAAAAAAAAAAAAATGAATTAACGGGGAATGCTTTCTTAAAATTTTATTTATTTTACATATTTTTGGAGGAATTTCAATACAGTTATCCCACAAAACAAGCAAAAAGCAACTAATAAATGCCATCAGAACTTTTACTACGAATCCTCAATCTGCAAAATTGTCTATTTCAAGTATAAGTGTACTGGAAAATAGAGAAATTCGTTTATCCGCACATCTGATACGCTCTAAGTTGATCTTTTAAATAATGTTCTAATAAAAATTTTCCGTGATAGTGGAGGCAATTAGAATTTAATGCCCTTGAATTTATTACAACAAGAATCCACTGCATTGAAGGTACACATAAATTTTGAAAAATAATTAAAATGATTGATGTAGTTTATCATGTGTGTAGTGAATATATTTAATCATTATACATATAATGTATATCGCTGATAGTTTTGCAGAGATCAGAACCATTTACAATTAAAAAACAATTTGTAAATTTAGTGAATGTAAATTTAATGATCAATCTTTCCCCAGTAAAAGATAGTGGCTTTGATTTAATTGAGGGCAAAAATCATAGAGGGCGCTTCAGTATTTTAATTTGAAGGGAAAAAAATAGCGATAAACAACCTAATGGCATCATGATACCAATCAAAATGAACTTTTTCTTTTTATGATGGCTTTTGCTTGAAAAAAAAAACGTGCCTCTCTTATTCGATCTTTGAACGTGAGCCAAGATTGGTATTTACATGAAAACAGCGATTTTACAATAAGCTTGTTTATATTGCTCATCATTTTCTGCTTATGTATTTTTTGTATTGCTGATGGAAATTGGCTCTCAATTTGAAGACGATTTCTTTGAGGAACCTATAACTAGAATTATTGAGAAATCCAAAAGTTATGAGGCAAAAATTTGCACGCCTTATGTAAGTAGTAGAACATAATTCTTTGCCTATATGACAGAAAAATAAGTTGTCTTAATAGCTTTATTTTATTTACGTTTTGTGTTTTGCCCACGTATGTGTAAAAATGAATGCTACAGCATGTTTTAAATTAAGTATGATTAATGTGTTATCTGAAATCTTTTCTCTAGGATTGCTATAGGTAAAAGATTTCATAAAAATGTAGATTTTATTTATATAAATTGAGTTTAAAATATATGAATCAATAAAGTTTTTTACTTAACGTCATTGAGAAAAAAAAAAACAACTGGAATAGAATTTGAAATATCAAAGATTGGCTGATGTGTCACTCAGGATTGCTTTTAAATTTTCTGGATTAGTATGGGAAGTGCAATTCATTCTTCTTGAGAATAGGCATTTCACAAATTATTGATGATGTACATAGAAATCAATTTTATAATTTATTAATTTAAAATTAATTTTATAATTTATTAAAAATTTCTAATATTTTTAAGCATCTTGCAAACTTGTTTCTCCCAATTATTAGATTTATTTTCTTATTGTTAAGCATTTTAGTACTTAACAGATTTTTAAAATGCTTTTCTCTATTTCCAAAGTTGACATTCAGCTTTTAAACTTCAAATTTGATCTTGAAAAACATGATAAAGCAATCCAGTCTAATCTCTATTTAGAATATCAAATTTAGAATACTGACTTAAATTGCTTTTGCCAATAACATTTTATCACTATATGAGTAGCATTTGTAGTTTCACTACTTATTTTTCATAGATGAATTATATTGCCATTGAAGTTTTGAACCATTGTTTCCTTGACCAATTCAACAACTTCCTTTATGAATCGAAAAATGCCATATTATCAGGTCAAAAATTCCAGTGTAAAACTTTCACTTTTGGCAGCTTGTTTTACTCATTCTCTTTCTTTAACCATTATCAATATTTGGCTCAGGTTTACTGTATGGTCACCTTTGGCACAAATTTTTACATCTAGCAACTTGTCTTTGACCAATTACAAATTGGGGATTCTGGCAATCCTAATCGCTTGTGCAAAATAGTGACACATTGAAAAAGTCGGCAAGGGTGACTGTACAGTAAATTTTTACCTACTTTTTTCATTCAGTATTGTGCTAGATTGCTAGGAATTTTATCTTCTTTTCCAAGTGCAAAAAACTGCACTTGGGAAGCATTAGCTCATCAGGGACTATTGCATCAATGAAAGAAGAAAACTTTCATTAATACAATAGCCCCTGATAAGCTACCAACTTTCCAAGAATTTTCTTTCATTCTGATCTATTATTGGCAATTGATCTCTAAGTAGTTACTCTAAAGAGCTATACTGTCTATCCATCTCAACTTGCATCCACCCTTTTTTCTAGTTTTCTAAGATTTATAATTTTAAATGTTAATGATAGGGGTTTCTTCTGCTTATGTGGCCCATAAATTTCATGTACTATCTTTAAATAATAAGTACAGCTCAAAATTATGTCAACATCTCCCAAACTTCATTTTCATTCACAACATCAAATATTTTTATCAGAACTTTTCATTCGAAGATAGCTAGCTGTTCTGCCTGGGATTTAGTGAATGTCAAAGTCTCAGATCCATAGGTGAGCACAGATCTGATATGTACTTTATATAATGTGATTTTAGCATTTCTTCTGATTAATTTAGATTTAAAAAAGTTATGTAAGCCATGAAGGTATCAACTAGTTGGCAAAATTCATCTTTTAATCTCAATGCCCATATCATTATGAGTATTAATAGTTGGGTCTAAATATAAAAAAAAATATTAACCTCTTCAAATTTAATAAAAACATTATAACATAAATAAAAACACAGAAGTAATGTAGAAAATTTTGTGGTGAAATATAATGTATCAATAGTGTAGATTAAGAAAATTTTGCTTCTGGTGCTTGATGCAAAAAAATTTAGTCAACAATAGATTTAAGATATTAAAGAAGTAAAACAAAAATGAATTTATAATATTTCAAAATAGGTATTATAAGAATATGAATGTTTTGAAAATTATTCAATTAGTAACAAGGAAAGAAGACTATGTTAAAATGAAAGAATAGAAACTTGGATTGTATATCAGTTGCTGTATTTCAAATAATTATTTTTTATTTAAGTTTTATATTTAAAAACAAAAAAAAAAAGAATTCCCTCTAAAATTAATGATTAGGTACTATATATTATATTTCATTTTTTTCTGATTATTTGTAATTATATTTCACCATTAGAAAATGTTCTCATATATTAAACATTGAAATTTTCCTGTCCAGCACCGATTATTAATAATTGCTGGTTAATATTTTACATTTTTTAAGCTTTTGCAGTTAAAATTTTTATGAACAATGATAATGTGTTTTATTAATGATCATTTTATGATCTTTCAATATTACCTTATTTCAGTAGTAATATCAAATATATATATTTAAAATATATTTTCAATTTTGCTCACACATGCTTTTATCAAATTTTATTAAAATAAATATTGCATCTTCATTCCAATATCACGAACAACATCCTGCATCACTTAATATTAAATTGGTACCTAGAAGAATTGAAAGATATATTTACTTTTTACAGCTTATTTTTTATTGTAAAACTTTTTTTATGTTGATTATTTTTTTTTTTTTTTTACAACCACATTATATTCTTTTCCTTTATATTTAGTGGTTCATGGATTCTGTAATTGATGAAAAATCTAATCAGGATGCAATTGTGATACTGAAGCATCGAGCAGACCTTTATTATCAGTCTAAGAACTATTCTAAAGCAGCAGAGGCATATGACAGGTGCTTAAAATTAGTGCCAGCAAGCAATAATACATGGAGAAGGGAAATTTTAGAAAACCTTGCTCGTTCATTTTTAAAAATGGATGAACCTGAAAAGGCTTTAGAATGGAGCTTAAAGTTGGTAAGTGTAGTTTGCTTTTACCACTATTCAGTGGAATGCTTTTAAAACTTCAATAATTTTTATTTTATCACACTGCAGAGATAAATTGGAAGCACTGGTTGCTCTTTTACTTCTATACTTAGTAAAGCGTACAAAATTTTATCGTGGAAAATTACGCTTAATTTACATCATGAATTTTTTAAAAGATAAAATCAAATCAGAAATGTTTATTTTTAATTACTGTAATTTCATAGTTGAGATTATTAATTATAATAAATTTAAATGAATTGGAATGATATTCAGGGAATCAAAAACTAACTATTTAATTTAATTGTACAAAAACATGAAATCTAAGATAAATTTTTCATTATCAAGGATTAATAAAATACCTTGTTCACAGCTCCTTTTTTAGTTCATTTTTATATAATTTCATTTTATTTCTAGGATGAATCCTGTGTAAATGATGACCAAAAAATAATTTCTATGAATTTATTAGCACTTGTTTGTCACCAATTAGGAAAATTCAATGGTATGTATTAGTTTTATTTTGCCTCTATAAGCAGATCTTGAAAAATACTTCTTGTCAGCGCATTTTGTTGATTAAAAATTTCCTACTTCTAAAAAGTAAATTCAAAACTTTGAATAAAAATTTATTAATATTTGAATAAGCAAAAAGCTAATTAGTAGAAGAGTAGAATTTTTGTGTATTAGAAGCTCTCTTTTTTTATTGATGCAGAACTGAAGTAAATTCCAAAAACTAAATTCTGCTGTTTGATTGTGCATCTTCTTATGACTATAGAAAAAATGAAAAATATCCAAATTAATACCTTCTTTATGAGATGAATCATGAAATTATAAAACAAGTTTCCTGTAGCCAACTGCATACTATCAGAATTATTAATTTATATTTTTGTGCATACCCATATCTGCATTATCAGTATGGATCTGACTAGGCCCAATTAATCAAAATATTTGATAATGTGATGCTCCCAATAAAATGAAAATTTAATATTTTATTTTAAATGCCACTATTCATATTTAATTGAAAAGTATTTTTATGTGGCCTACCTTCCTCCATACAGCATTCTCTAAAAGTAGAGATTATTGCAAAGTTTACTCTTCTATTATTTACTGACGTTTACAGTGATGTTAAATGTAACTTGAGTTTCTTTATCTTAGCTTGGCTTGTTTAGTATTAAATATTTTTAAGTTTATCATCTGTAAATACATATTTGTTCTATTATTTAAGTTTAATATTTTATGTTATTAATATATTAAAGTTTAACTTAATCAAAGTGTCTAATTATAAATCTCTGATTTCAAATTTTAAGATTTTATTCTGCTCCTCTTTGTGGTTCTTTTTTAATATTGGAAAATGTAACTAATATTGGAAAGGGAAATGTAACAAACACTAATAACTTTGTTTTCAAATCAAGATTTAAATGTATAAATATTCGAGAACTAGGCAGAAAATATTTAAGCAAGAGCATAATGAATAGTTTTTAAAATGGAAAGAAAGTTTAATTTTCATATAAGTCTCTTTTTTTCATATATACATATTTATGTTGGGGGGGGAGTTTGATAAACACAATTTAATATGAATTTGAGTAAAGCAATAGTTGTGAAAAATATGAAAACTTTCATTTTATTAATTGCTGAAGAACCAGAAAAGCATGCATTTGATTCTATAAGATCTTATTGCTAATTAAATTTATTTATATTGGAATATAAAACGTCAAAAATGTAGGTGAATAGAAATCAATTAATGTATAAATAGTTTATATTAATTGCCTTGCAAAGAAATTCATAATAAATGATTTTATGTTGTGAATATTGCTATTTTCTCAATTTAAAAATTTCAAGAAAGTTTTCCCCTTAATCATTAGTTTAACTTTGACAAAACAAAAAGATAAAGAGGGAATGTTCTTAAATTATATCCTCAATTTCTTTTGACTTATTTTACTACTGATGAATTACATTGTTTGCAAGTAAAAAATGTATTTTTACAATGTGTAAAATTTTATGTTTTGTTTTTAATTGTGCTTAAAAAATGTTTTCCTCCCTTTTATTAAAAGTTGACTTTTTCCCTTTCTTATCTACTTCGGAGAAAAACTTGGTATAAAAATTCCAGAATTTGAAATGCTGTCTGAAATAGTTTCTTAAAATCTTTTTCTGTGAATCAATTGCATAATAAAAAGCTAAGAAAAAATGTAAGATAGATGATTAAAACTAGTCTACTATTATTAAACTTGTGTGAATGAATATAAATATGTATTGCAAAGAGTATTTTATTATTTGTGGCCATTGAAAATCTTCTATTGTTTTTTTATACTTTTAGGCTATATTATCTGAATTCTTCTTCTTCTTGAGCTTGTCAGATATGTGGCACCTCTGCATTGTTGCATTTTGTACCATGCTCCAAGCCCAATTTTTTCCTAGTTCCATTGTCTTGGGTCACCTACTTTGTTTATAAAGTATATTATCTTAATTAATAAATTATCCTTCTATGAGTGTCTTAATTCTAACAAATTTTACATTAATGTTCAGTATTTGCCAAAAGTATGGTCTGCATTCAAAATAAATTTTATTTGTTTCATAAAAGCTCTGCTGAAAAATAATTCTTCTAAATACAATAATCTGTCCCTCCTAATACTATTCCCAGTTCTCAGTCAAGGCCTTTTCAGTTTACACCATCTTGATTAATTTGATTCTATATTTTTCCTTTTAGCGCTTGAAGATCCTTCAAACATTTTCTCTCGATATATGTCCACCTAGTTCTTCGTATTCCCCTTTTCCTTTTTCCCTCTAAGGTTTGGAAAGTTAATTTTTTAATGGGATTTTCATTGCTATATTAAAGTTCATGTCCTAGCTACCTTATTTGGAAAGCCTTGTTCACTTTTACAATGTTAGGTTCTTGGTATTTTGATTTTTACTCCTGGTTATATTGTATTTTCTGTTTCGATTTTATTTTACTATGTCCATTTTTCTATGTCATCAGTTTCTCCTCATTTGCTTTGTTAATTGCCCAACATTTGCTGCTGTATAAAACATTTGATTTATAAGTGTTTTGTATGATTGTATTTTTTGTTTTACTACTTAAATATTAAGATTTAAACGAATTTTGCAATCCATGATAACATCTGTCAGCCTGTTTTTTTATTTTTGATTTCAATTTTTGTCATTATTTTTATTTACTATAATGCCTAAGTATTTAAATATAGCCACTTGTTCTAATTCATATTCATTAGTTTTCAGCAATTGTAGATTTTTGATGATTCTGTTTATTACTGCCATGAATTTTTTTTTTTTTTTTTTTTTTTTTCATTGACTATGTTTGCTATTGCTTCAAGAGAGCTGAAAACTTCTTTTGTAACTGTCTTTGTTCTTCCCATGATAACAACAGTGTTGTCTGCAATGCTAGTAATTTCAAGGATTTAACAATACAGTATTTATATGCCATTAATTATCTATAAAAACAGTAAATTTTATGAACAAACATGCCATTAAATAATACAGGTGAATAACTAAGCTTAAAAGGAGTGAATTAAATGCTATTTACTTGCTTAAATATATTCAAATGTTTTTCTATTAAGATTATGTTCTTATTTGTTTCATTGTTACATTTTTTCTTTCTTTTAAATTTCTTTACAGTTTCATAATTCTTCACTGAATAGTATGAATTAACCAAGCTTTGCAAACATGAAAATACTACATTTTTAATTATTTTTTTTGGGGGGTGGAGTAAAGTATTTAATAAATACAATATATCTTTAATGTGTTAAAATCCTGTAAATAGCCATGTAATTAAGACATAAAATTCAAAATGATAGTTTAAAAATAATTATCATTGTGCTAAAATAGTGTATATTTTTTGCTAGACTCCTTGGTTAACATAATGTGTAATAAGCATTTTATTTTGATATTACTTTAAGTATTGAAATCTTTGTTCCTTTATATTTTAGAAGAGCTAGAAGCACTGCATTATTGTATGTATACTCACAAATCATATCCTGAATATTGGTTAAGGCTGGCCCTGTGCTATGCTGGACTTTTTAAAATTAACCTCCCTGACTATCCATTACCGAAAATAATTGAAAAGCAAAGAGAAGAATCTCAACCTTGCTGTGCCTTCAATTCAAAATCTTGCTTATCTTCAACTACTCTAGTCTCGCCTGGTGAGAGTGCCAATTCAACAGATGAGAATGTAGAAAATGGTGCTTGCTCGAATTCCCCAGAACTTGCAGATGTTACAACTAAATGCGATGTTTGCTCCTTAGGAATACAAATTGTTTCTTCTTGTTTGATACGTTGCGAGTGAGTAATGCTATGTTATTTGCTTTTGAGCATTACAGATAACAATTTTCTTTACTTCTAGTGTGTCAATTAAAACTTCTGTTTTAATATAACATGAACAATTTTTTAAATCAAATTATTTTCTTATTTATATAAAATATTATTCCATATAATGAATAAAATTTAAGTAATGAAAATAAAACTTTAAGATTTCTTAATATAATTAAATTATCTTAATATGAAATTTATTTTGTGAATTAAATTTCTAATATTGCCCAGCCTGTATATCTATTCTATTACAAATTGTGGTTTCAATTCCTGCTTTCAGTTGGATACTGTACGTTGAGTTGTTTGGCCTTCAGTTCAACAGCTCAAAGATTTGATTCTGCTTCAGGCATATGCATTTTATTGATTTGAAATTCATTTTTTAGCAGGGTTTCAGTGAAATTAACCCTACAAACAAAAGGGATCTTAGAGCAGCAAATTCAAAATTTACCTTTGCATAGTTTAGAACTTGTGTGTGTGGGTGCATGCATATCTAAATTCTATCCAACCAATTTATCAGTAAAAAATTACCATAAAATAAGGAACAAACCTCTTGGAAATTAATTCCAATTCTATAGTTCTAATGCCAGTAATGAATCCTGAACTAATTTTGCAAAATCTTGAGAAAATCATAAAAAAATTTATAGAGTATCATGATAAAAGAAATATTGTGCCCTGTTATAAAAAAATATTGCTGAGTCAAAAAAATGTATGTTTTCAGTTACTTTTTATGAAAAAAGATAAATTCCATTTAAAAAATTTTCATTTATAGTTCAGATTTACAATATTTCATTTTTGCCCCATAAATGACAATAGAATTTTTTTCAGTCATTAAACATTTTTATAATGCTTGTTTGATTTCTGTTAACATAAAATGTATACATTTATTTATTCCTTATGTCAGATATATTATACCAATATTAAAAAATTAATGAAATAATAAGCAAATTATGCTAAATTTATGTTAAAATATTTCAAAATTATGTATTTTTTCAATTTACTTGTATATTTTCATGGATATATAAAATGTGGGTTTTAATTATTGACTTTTGAACTACATTGTATAAGTCAAAATTTACTTATGAATGTAATTCAAGAGACCTACCACACTTTTTTTTTTTTTTTTTTTTTTTTAAGAAAATATGTACATTTGCTTACTTTTTTTAGTAAAACACCTGTATTTTTCAATTCTCTCTGTAGATATATTTTGACTTGTTATTTTATTTTCTTGTTAAAAATAAGTGGTATTGGAAAATAAAATTATACAAAAGTAAAAATGTGTTTAATCTTTGTAATTTACAAATTGTAAAAATAACATTCAAAAAATACTGTTATGAAAAATCCTTTTAATGTTATTTGGAAAGCCTTTTTCAATTTGTTTTTAACATAAACGTATGTTTTGAGATCAAATTAAGAAAACTGTCTGAACATATGATTGCTTTAGATTAATTATGAAAATTCTTTCTTTTTTATTTTTTTTATATACTTAAAAGCTTTTTAAAAGTTAATTATCTTTACTATATCTTGCTAGATTAATGCTAATAGAGAGATTTTAACGACTCTGATATTTCTGATAGTTAACGATTTTCCCTCTCTGATTTTCCCCCCTATATTATCTATTTTCTCTCATTACTTCTTATATTTTTGTGCCTAGGTGTTAAGCTTTTATGTATTCATTAAACAATGTAAATAAAAATTGCTGGTTTTTAAAGATAATGATTTTCTGATTCTTTACACAGATTTAATTTACATGATCTAAAGAATTACCGAATTTAAAAATTTTCTAATCATATTGCTATTTGCTGTAACAATTATAAATATATATAAAATTTTACCCCTTTAAATTATTCAGTATATTAATTCAGAATTTAATATTATCATTCTTTACAGACTTTTTTTAGTGTAATATGTTAGTTATGAAATAACTAATATATTACCGTGACTGGATTATTAGTCTTGGGAAATAATTAATATCAGAAAAACAGTGTATATAATTTATTGGGAAGGTGTTTAAAAATAATATATGTAAAATAATTGTCTCAAATTTATCCAAATTTAAAAGTACTTTTACACTCTAGTTTATCTTGTATAATCATGTCTTCAATGAATTGTTTGTGAATTCATTAGAGATATTGAATTTGTTAGAGGGTTGCAAATGCATTTATATTAATTCTTTTAATTAAAAATTTAGGAGAGGAGGAACTATAAGTTAATAGTCATTTTTCTTGATCAATTAATCCTTTAATCAATTTTACCTGTCCAACCTGTTTTCAGAGTTAAAATTATTTGTTTTTTTAAATTTTTGTTTTTTCAAACAATTTTTGATGATAAAGATAATTTTAAAATGTACGATGATCAAATTATTTATTCTTTTTAAGAAATTTTATACTTCAGAATAAAATTTATTCAAAAGGTTGAAGCCCTTATAAATGTGACATCTGAGGCAACATCAATAGTTTATTCAAGATCTATATACATAATATTTTAAGGAAAAGTATTTATATTATAGCATGTTTATAGTTTTTAATTTATAAAAACATGTGTGCTTTATTTTTTTTAGCATATAATTTTCTTCAGGAATGAAATGTGTAAATATATTTTTATAAGTTCAAAAGTGCAATTGTTTTATATATCAAAAATGTTTAATTATTTAAAGTATCTTATATTGTTGGAATAAGATGTAGTAAATATATATAGTAGATAAAGATAATGAAGTAACATAAAAATTCTTATAAAAGGAAATATTTTGGCACTTATATGAATTTAAATTTCTATACCTGTTACATGTACTAATATACCTCTTTAAAATCATACTAGCTAATTAATGTTCCAAATTTTAGTTTCTTAAAATATGATTTTGCTTTAATTAATAAACATAAATTTTAAATCATTTTGTTGTAGTAAAATATAAATGTATAAATTAAAACTGTTCACATATGCTCGATAGGTACATATTAACAGTAAATTTCTCTTTTGAAAGAGTATGTGTTTGTGATGAAAATTTAAAAAATTAATGAACATATTACTAAATATCAATGTATTTTATAATTTTAGCTGTTATATTTGATAATATTTATTGTAAATTACCTTCATTTTTATCATTAAATAAGTGAAAAAATAGCTTTTATCATTGTCAGTTGGTTTTTCTTCACTTGAAATGTATTGATGAGAAATGTATATTATTAATAATAGTAAATTTGAAAGGTATTTTTTAACATTTTAAAATTCTATGTGGCTGCAATAAAATAGCAAACATTAAAAATATTAATATATATTATTACATTCAATTTAAGTCTCTGTTTAAAGTCTTGGTGAATATTTACTATGACTTGAGCACTATTTTTTAAGTAAAATTTATTTCATTCTTGAATTCTTTTGTTTAAGCAACTAAAAAAAGTTTTCTGCATATTTATATATACTTGATAGCCCTTAAAACATTTTATGTTTACATTTATTTGTAGAACTATGATAGATTCTGGGGGACGCAATCGCCTAGGTGTAGAGAGAGATGAGCAATTGAAAAAAAAGGTACCAGTTTTTAGTAGTTGGAATTAGCAGCCAATTCTGACTATATTGGGCTTTTCTTTTTGCTCAAATTAATTTTGCACAACTAAATAAGTTTTTAAAAAAATTGCACTTTAAAGTGTAATAATTTTACTTTGAAAAAAAAAATTTAATTTATTGAAATTGTAATTGCTAAAATAGTTTATTTTCTAATTTTTAACATAAATTAAAAATTATTCTGTAATAACCAGTAATAATTACTGGTTTTTTTTAGTTCATTCATTATTATGTATTTATTTTTGAAATACATCCACTTTGTTTATTTTATTTTTTGTTGTTGACATCATAGTTGTTGAACATTGGAATATAATATTGTAGTGTCCAACTCTTATTAGTTAAAATTTTATCTTATCATGAATTGGTGTAATTTTTGGACTCATTGGATTATTATCTTGATTGGTCTCCCACATTTTTTGCCAATATTCTAAAAACTACTTATAAATATAATTAAGTTAAACTTACGTGATGCTTTAAAATTACTTTTAAGTCTACATGACTTATTGATGTATTTTATAAAACAATGGATCTTCTATGCCAATAGGGGATTGTATACCTTTTATTAATATTGATGACAAAGTCTAGATAAAGAAGTATACTTTACCCTTTAAAGTTTCATAATTTTTATTTCTGGAACCTATATTTTTTCTATTTAAATTTTAAAAATTATTTTTTAGTTTTTCAAGTTTTGAGTGAAAATTGTCAATTTTTTAAATTAGTGTTTTAAGCATATTTTGAGTTTTACTATGGATAATTGTCACATTTGAATGAATCTGATCTTCCCATTCTTAAATAATGGATTAAGATAGTAATTTTCTCATCAAATGTAAGTGTTTCATAAATACATTTCTGTTCTTGCTAAGTAATAAATTTTTCTGAATAAAATGGCTTTTTAAATGTTTTTTAATAAATTATACATTACTGTGGAGCGATATAACTTTCTGATTTAGTTTATTATATCCTATTATCTCAAAAGTAAAACCCCCTCCCCCCCCCTTTTTTTTTTTTTTTTTTTTTTGATTGATTGATTGATTGATTGCCTTCAACAAGTGAGGAAGACAATGTCTGAGAACTTATCCTTCTCACATCACATCACCATATTACTGAAACGAATGTTTAAGTTTTGTAAAAAAAAATTTCAGCATTTTTTGTAATGTTATCTATTGAGAGATTTTTTGATTGTTTTGATGCTAAATATACGAAGATGGACTTTACTGAGCATCTGTATCTTATTTTTTTTTTCCAAGACAAATTTATTTTTTACATAATTATAGTTAATTTTTTACATTAATCAACACAATTTTACAAATCGTGGTTGATATTTTGTCAAATGCTTTTTTAAAAATTTCAATGTTTTGCTGAGCTAACAGTCAAAAAATTAGCACCCTAACCTTTGGTTCAATTTATGGGTTGGATTCTCATCTCTGGCATATATATTTGTAGAATGGAATCCACCTTAAACTATCTCATTCTAGTTAGCCTGCACATTTAAAAATTTACTACTGAGTGACAAACCATCAAAAAGTTTTTTTTATTTAAACTATTTAGATTATATTTATTTACTAATTATATTAATAAATATTTTATATATATATATTTATTGTTAATTAAATTTATTAAAATTATATTAATTTTGTATATGGCCATAAAAAATAATAAATGAGATGACAAAAGGCTGAAATAAGGAATGAGATGAATAAAGGATGATGAAGGCAAGAAAAATAAAAAGATGGCGAAAGATCCCTTTTTTTATGTGTACTTCACAAATTGATTTTGTTTAAAAATAAATTTTTGAAACTTTTACAATAAAATATTTAATCAGATCCTCAAATTATTGATGATTTGATCATATACCAGCTCAAAATAAACTAGTATAAAGACCTTGTCTTTATACTAGTTTTATTTTGAGCTGGTATATGTCTAGTGTATGAGGAAATTGTGATTCATTAACTTTTTTAATTTGTAATAACATTCAGTTTTCAGTGCATATTATTTCTTATGTGTCAAGTACTGATTATATATTTTGTGCAAGTGTATCCATATTACAGCCAATTTTATTTGAACTTGCAAACAGTTATATGTATGAATACTTAAGATTTCTTTTATTTAATTGAAGAAAAATAAATAGCCTAGAATTAATCGTTTACTTCCAAATTGATTATTCACCACTGAATATTATAATATTTTATATAATTGTTGTGTAAATGTATAATTGCTGTAAGTGTAATGTCATAATTATTATGTGATATAAGTATGTAAAATAATTTAAATTTTATAACTATTTTATTTGCTTTAAATTAATTCATATATAGAGGTTTTGTGCTGTATTTAAAATGATATATTTTTACTATAAACTGTAGGTAATATAAGTGAATAATTTTTTTAAAACTATTAAAATACATCCTATAAATGTCTTGCTTTCCATAATGTTTTGGGGGGAAATTTTCAAGACTCCTGACTCTGAATGAAAAATGTTTCTGTCATATGTTGATGTGGGAGAGAATTTTCTAATTTACATATTTTGTGACATCCATTTATCCCCTGTTCATAATTTTTTTTTCCGTAGAAAACAATATATGGTTGCTTTTTTTAAATAAATTAAATATGATAATATTTATGTGTAATAAATTTGAACAAGAAAGTTTCCATTTTTATTCAAATTTACTAAAATTTTTGCATATAGTGTTTGTCATTCAGCTGATAAAATATTTTATGTATTTATTTCTGAAAGTACTTCAAATTTATATTACATAATTTGAATTTTAAATATAAACTTTCATTTTAGATAGCAAGTAGTTTGAAACAGATGGAAGTAGATGAGTCCTTCATAGAAATTGCTTCAAAGGTAATGCTTTTGCTGTAACTCTTAAATAAAATTTATTTATATTTATGCGTACCTGTAAACTTTTACCTTAATATTGTTCAGGTTCTCAAGTGTGATCTTGGTCATGATTGGTTATCAATTATAAAATTTTATACTACATAAAGAGCTTTAAGAAAAAGGCAAGAATGATATATGTGATATGTAAATTAAACTTTATACAGTATATGCTTGTTTTTACGAACTCATAGGGACCAGTAAAATAGTTCTTAATATTCAAAGTTCATAAGGTGGAATGGGAAAAAAATTAGATTTTAAAACTTTTTTT
>JAPDSC010013470.1:0-20081 GCA_026290005.1 Latrodectus geometricus | reverse complement strand
TTTTGCTTATTTTTAAAAAAAACATAATGCATTTTAGTTACATTTTTTTCTTTTCTTTGAAAATATCCTTGGCAAGACCAAAAGAACAAAAGGCAATAGATTTTGAATACCCATTCATTAAATTAATATTGATTAAAAACCTAAATTGTGAATCATTCTATTACTAGAATATATTTCTCATTTTTAAATGGAATTCTAAAAAATTTTCATTAATTTTTCAATACAATTCTTTTACTTTATGGTTCTTAACATAACTAATTCATCTCTAGTTTCTTTCACGAGAATTCATCAAATAGCTTTTACTTACGAATGTGTCATACTTTGTTATTTACAATAAGAAAGATGTATAATCTTTTCTAAAATGCACTGAATATTGATATATTAGTTTGGGGAAAAAGTAATCCATTATTTTTTCGGTAAACGTCTGTAGTGATCGATATCTCGTGAGGTATCTATCAAACAATTTCAGATTTATGCTCGTTGGAAAGGTGACATTTGACACTAAAATATCCTCTTGCGGTTTTTTGTTTGATTAATTCAGTTACGAGTACAAGGTTTTAAAAATGGAAGACAACAAACAGGAAATTCGATACATTTTCGTTTTTCTCTTGTAACGGCGAAAAAGATAGCCGGGTGGCTAAAATTGTGAAAGGTGTTTATCGTCCTATATAAGACTGTAACAACCAGTTCGTACAAATTTTGTTTCGTGGATTCCGTTCGGGTATTTTTGATGTTAGAGATGCACCTCGCATGGATACAACATCGTCGAGAATGTCTATAAAATATCAAAAATGATCGAAGTTAACCGCATATCAGCAGTCGTAACGCGCAAGACCTAAAAATCTACATGAAAGCTGTTTTAAACCTTTTTACAAAGTGAATCCAAAAGAAGTTACATAAAGTTCACGTAAAAATAATAGATTTCTTTTTCCCCAACCTAATATTATTTTGGAACTATATATTATTATTTCTGTATTGATACACCAGATCCCTACTTTGAAATAAGAAATATACAAATAATATGAAGAATCTAATGCCCATCATATTTATAACTGTCCAAAATTATATTTTTGATGTTTAAATAATAATTATTTTATTTATTTATAACTAAACAAATACGCATAGTTAAAATATTTAGCAGTTAATTGCTTAACAAAAAAAAAATTCTCAGGTTATTCCCCTATGTTTTTATCTCACGTTATTTTAATTAAAATATAAAAAAAAATAATAAATAAGCTGCCTTAACTTCATTATTATTTTTTGGAATTTGAACCAAAATATCATCTATATCCTCAAATAGTAAATATTTACGCTTTCTGAAATTTCACGAAAAACAAGTGAATTTTGAAAAAAAAAATCACAAACCAGTTAAAGACTGAAAATAATTTAAAGTGGGAGGAGGATTAACAATAAGTTCCAGAAAATTTAGTTATTTCTCTTTAATTCCAACAAAACCCTGCTAAAAGCTTTTAAGATAAAATTCCAACCTTGTTCCTCAAAAGTGCTAAAACTTATTATAACAAGCTTTCTTTCAAAAAAATTAATATTATTCTAAAGGCCTGACAAAACGTCTTGAACCAACTGTCCTCTTAGTCTCTTTTTTGGTACTAATATATTTTGATCAAAAGGGAACAGAAGGAAATTTTTTTTAATTTTCCGCATATGTAATATCTGACATTTATTAATCTTAGAGTCTTCTATGCTTTCTTAGATAATACTGCGATTCGGTTCGAAATGTTGAAGTTCAAAGTAAACAGTAGATTCTAAATTTGTGTTTATTTGATTAGAATAGTTTAAATTTCAAAAACATTAAAAATGTCTTCTTAAAGCTGAAAATAAAATAGTTGATTCTGATAGTTAATGTGTGCATTTTGAATATGTATAGAAACATTTCTATAAATGTAATAAATAATTTAATACTTTTCCAATTACTATTATTATTAAAATCATTTATGAAATTCGATTTAACATAATTAATTTTATGACAGTGTAAATTATTAACAATGATTAATTTCTCTTCATATACCTAAATATTAGTATTTAAAAACATTTTTGATCTTACAATTTTTATTTATATATATATATATATATATTTTATTCTACATGACTTTACTTTAAGATCAGGACAATGGCTGAATGGTTAGCCGACTCCTAGGCTGGTGGTCCCGGGTTCGTATCCAGGTTTCAGCATGGATGTTTCCTTTCTCTCTCTGTGTATCTTTGCCCTTTCTTCTTCTGAGATGATGCATGAATGTGGCCCACCCTATAAATGGGTTTGTGGTGGTGTGACGGAGGTACGAGTAGCATTGCCTACATGATTTGGTTTACAGGTGCCCACCCGGTAACGCTAAAATGAGTAGCAATTTCCGGCCTTGTTGTGGGCGACAGGCCCAGTCACCCAGTGCGCCCACCATTAGAGTATATATATATATATATATATATATATATATATATATATAACGTAGTTATGATGTAAGCTAGAAAGTTTAAATCATTTTAACTTTTTGTGTTTCATTTTTGCATTGTATCTTTTTCGTGTATTTTTCTTTTGTATAAGCAATTAATAAGTACATAAATAATGTTTTGTGATATTAAAGACAAGTAAAAAAATTAGACATAATTTAACTTTCCATAACGGGACAGTGAAAATATATCATGAATGCTCTTGTAAGAACTAATATAGACTAATATATAAAAAATGAAAAAATAATTGAAATTTAAAAATCTTTAGTTATTTTGAAAGAAAAACTGCTAATAAGCAGAAGCCAAATAAAACATATGACAATAAAAGCAAGAGACAAAATAAATTCTAAATTTAAAATTCTTAATTTATTTTGATCAAAATGAAAATATGTTAAAAAGATTTTTGATATCATATTTCATATTATTTCCCATCGCATCAAAAGTAATTCTTTAGAAATATTCTGTATATACTATTAACATACCTAAATTTGATACTAATTTATTTCAAGTGACCGCAGAAAAAAAAGCCAGCAAAATTACCAGCGAGTTAAAAAAAAAATGACACTTAAAAATACATGATTGCAAACTTATATCAAAATAATATTCTTCGGCAACTTAACACGGAATATAATTTTTTCTGCGTGCTTCTTTTGTCACCTCATAGTAGGCTGTCAAATGGCCGAAAGACTTTGAAAATAATTTTTTAATATGCACCACTCACAGCTTTCCGGAAAGACATTTCAGAGAGTGGACAAGGTAATATCCACGTGGCGCAAAAGAGAACCAAAAAACTCTCACGCACCCCCTCTGACAGAAATGTATGCAGAAGGCAGAATCACAACATTCATTTCTCATGGTTCGACAGTGGCAGGGATCGAACCAGGAATTTTATGCTCCTAAGACAGTTCTTCTAAGCCAAGGTGAGCCCTAGCATACTTGTATTGTCACCGTGTAGAGTTTAGCCTAACGGTCTATGGTCCTTATAAGGCATTTTAGCATCTATCACGCAAGTTGCCTTCTCGAAAGATTTCATACATAGGTGGTATTCACGTGTCTCAAAGTAGGATACCTGAAAAACTTCCAAGCACCCCAACCTGGCAGACCTTTTTGCAAAAGACAAAAGCAGAACATCCCTTTACCACTATTCGTCAGTAGCAAGACGTATTTTATGAATAAAAATTACTATTTCTAATCTATTTGGAGATCTGAGGGAAAAAATTTCGCCGACGGTCTACCGAAACGGAAAAGCTCCATAAATTTTCATTCATTTGCAACAACTCTTTGGTGTATTTCACTTTTACTTACACCATTATGCTTTATTGCAACAAATATTGCAACTATAAAAATATATTAATTCCGAGTAATAAAAAATTGGGTCCCCTAAATCATATTAATCATTCCACTTGAATTGTTTTTCTGATTATAAGCAAATGTGAGTTGAATAAATAGCATTTTATTATAAATTATTCATCTCAGATTTCCTCATAATAAATAACACAGTTGACAGGATTTTGATTGTGTCTTAGAAATTAAAATGTACCTTGTTTCACGATTTGAATATTTACGCTTTCATAGTATTTAAATTTCACAACTGCCTAATTTAGCAATATGAGTAATAAGGCATAACTTTTATAATAACACTAAACAACCTATTGGAAAACTTCTAATCAAGATCTATAGAAATTAAAGGTTAGGGAGAATATATGCAGTATTTCCTACTAACCTGTATAAAATTATATTTCTCTATTTTATCATTTCTGTTGTACTTTGTTATAATTTAATATTTAACTTTCTCATTTTTTATCAATCATTTCTAAAATTCTATTCAGATTAACTTATTTAACTTATTTACATTCACTTAGAAAATAATTAAATTGATGCTATAAGGAAGTAAAGACATGTTTTAACATATTTAAGTTCTCTATCAAGTGTAGTGGAATATAGGAAAAACAATTGCCAATATAAAATCAATAAATTACAAGAGAAAAATATATCTTTAGAGTGACTAGCCAATTTCATTTATTGAGTAGAGAATATCTATTTATTACATGTTCTTCCTCATCAGTTTTAGTTCTAAATTTATGAACTCTGAACTTTACTACGATGATAGATGTTGAGAAGGAATAATTTGTTTTCTCCGGATTTGATGCCACTAAAGAAAGTTAAATAATTCGATGTATAACTCGCAAAAGTAAGCAAATAATTTTTCATAACACAAAATTTACCAGAAGATTCATTTTTATCTGTTGAATACTGCTTAGAGAGATACACTAATATAATTACGTAAAGCATTTTTAATATACTGACATGTTTGCAATTTTGTGATTTTTAATTTGTTTATATTTAATAATGTTTTGAATTTTCAGTAAAAAAAAATTTACATATTTATTGTAAAATATTAAAAGCATTCCTTGCACACAAATAAAATGAATTTGTCAATAAATGGGAATTTGTTTTTCTTGGTGAACTTTAACCTTTTTTTTCCCTTTAACCTTCTGAATGGAACTACTTTGATATACCCCCCAAATCGGAAATTTGGCGACTTTTTTTTTCTCACGAAGCAAAATACCTGTTTTTAGCACCTTATTTTCTCGCCAAGATGGATTTTTGCTAAAAACAAATAATTAATAATAAAAAACTTTTAAAAAAAACTTAAAAAATGGTACAAAATACAAGAAAATACTAAATTTGACAACAGCAAAAAACTAAAAGCTGAAAAAATCTAAATTGGCAACACCAAAATAAGAAACAACAACCCTTAAAAGTCCATAGGGAGTGCCAGATTTGGCGCTTAATTTTTGGGGGGTATATCAAAGTTGTTCCTTTTGAATTTAAACCTCTATGCATTATTTTAATGAAATAATTGCACTGAGATGCTAAATTCATTTTGACCAAGGATTAGGAAAAGAATTGGCAATCTGCCAAAAAATATAAAGTTTATGAAGATTCGAGAAAAGTTCAAATTCTTTGCGACAATTTTTTAGCATCACCAATTTTTTTAACTTTTCTCTATTTTAACATTCTGTCTGAAGATTATCCTCACTATTTAATTTAATGATAATTTTAAATTTTGGTGATATTAGTGAATGTCTACCAATTCTTTGCTCATAAGAAAGGGATGAAGGTTAAAAACTTAAAAAAATTTACTATTACATTTACTCTTACAAAAACATTTAATATTTTATTCAACTGAATGTTCAAAGATTGCAATGAATTTTGAAATCGACAATTAAATAAGCGTCAATGATTGTAAAAAATTATAAAGAGTTTAATAGAAAATATATATTATACCCAAATGATAAATTATTAAAACAAAACGTGAAAAGAAACTCGTTTATGTCATTTTTCTACTTAATGATCAGATGAATTATTCAGCATTTCATGAGTAATTATTTTTTATTTTCATCTCATTTTAGGTATGAGAAAAATAATATGCAATTAAAAACGATTGGAGTAACTGTAATATATTTTTAAAAATTATAGTAAAATATAAAAATTGCAAAACAAAAGTTGTCTACAGATATTTAGATTAATATTAATTTAATATCCATGGTCAAAATTAAATTGAAATTTAAACTCAAGAAATGCGTAACTCTGATTAAAATGACATTGATTGTAGTGTATGAAAAAAAAATTAATCCAGCACTAATACTTTTATAATCCTTTTTTATTAAATATAATTTTAAATTTTTTTCCATTTCAGCCAAACTAACAGAAGTGTTAGTCTTCTGAGTTCTGTTTGAAACATGGACTTAAATATCCTTCTGATGTTCAACAATCGAATAATAAACTCCTAAACTACGAGAAGGATTAGGATTTCAACAGGTTTGCAACAGATCTCAATCTTCCTTCGTTTCACCTATATCATTAGAAGTTTTAGTTTTAATCGGAATGACATTGGAAATATCATTACCGATTTTATTGAATTCGTAAACATTAGGCCACTTTTTTTTATATACTTTACTTTATACCATGCCATAACAATAGAAGTTGAATCTAAATGATATACGATTGTCAGTGTTAATATTATTGAACCTAAGAACAATGCAGTTTAAGAATATTTTCGGTTATTTTGGTCATATTAATTTCTATTCCTCATTCGAATCTTTGAAATTGGATCAAAATGCTTCAAAAATAGCACTGTTCTTATCAATACACCCAGCTATAATAAATAAAGCTCATGTTGGTCAATTTATAATGTATTTTAAATAACTCTAGATTCAATTCATTGGATCTTATTTAAAACAATCTTAGACTCGCTTTCTTCTGTTACTAAAAGAATAAACAATTACATCTAGAATGAAATCAACTATATAATTTTTTATATCAGTGTAGTTGCAAAATATAGCTTATTTCTTTTAAATTTAGATTAGTTTTCCTCAAATCCAATCTAAAATCAAAAGAAAGGGACCTTCAATGTTTTCAAATGGCAAATGATACTGCAAATTACTTCACATTGGCAGGATTCAAGCTTTTATCACAGGATTATCAAAGTCCAATCACACCATCTCCGTGAAATCTGTCTGTTTTGACATATATATTTTTGTGTAATATTGGTACATAAAAATAATATTCCTTTTCTGACATAGGTAAATATATCAGTTGAATGTTCCAATAATATAGTTCGGTAAGTACAATGTCTTTTCACGATCAATTTACAGTATGTTAAGAAATGAAACTATTTTTACACAAAAAATACACTATCTGCTTTTAAAATGAAAAAAAAAAAACTTCATTATTTTCGCTAAAAATATTTTTATTTGAATACAAAAATTTATATTTCTAAAACAAAATTGTACAGGAACTCGATTCAAATCAAATTTTCATCCTCTTAAATATAAGTACTATGGTCAAAATTTCTTTTATTTAAAAAAAGAAAATGACTGCCTTGAGAATGAATACTGAAAATATGTTTAGTTCCATATGCTAAAGGTCGTTGCTCCAAATCTCTTTGAAGTGCTTTTCGAATGCAGTTGGTGGGCGTAGGTAAGAATGCTCTTATTCCCTATAAAGAACCGGAAGGAAATGATAAATTGATAAAGAATTGCCAGCTGCCAGATGCATTTACAAAGTGATAAAAAATCGTTTGCCAAGCTACTACGTTTGATGAAAATACCTACCGTCAAAAAACTTTCAGGAAAAGAAATGTGCTTAAGCCTCTATTCGAATACCATTCATATCTTTTAACTAGATGGACCTGGAATGTTTCCTCATATATCCTTTATTTTAAATAAAAATACCTCTTACCGGAAATAACTTTTATAAAATTTATTGATTCAATTTTAAGAAAAAGTGTTATCTATTTTAAATCGTGGTTATTTATTCCAAAATATTTACTTTAAAGTTCCTATTAAAATAAACTTAATGATATTAAGTTTATTTTAATAGGAACTTTAAAGTTAAATTTTTGTAGTAACAATTTCAATCTATATATATAAAGTTTATAAATTATATTACAAATTAAAAAATAAAATTTAAAAATAAAAATAATTCATGTAACAATATAACATTTTTATAGATTTGCTTCTTGAGCTCAATTACGTTTACTTTTATAGTAGGCAGGAATTCTCCTTACTTAGTTTTTTATTGAAATAAGGTCAGTATCCTTAAGATTAGTTTGTTAAGAATAAAACTAAGGTATAGTTTAGCCTTTCTGACTTAAAGAATGATGGATGGCTCTTCTTACTTTGTGTAAGTGGTTCAATGAGATTGTGTCTTGAACTTTTACAATGCTTTTGATAGACATGAATTTGATTCGTTATTTATGAAAAATCCCTTCAAGAATTCACGATAAATGTCAAAGTTAATTAAATGTTATTCTGACTCTAATTTAGGAATTTCAAAAATATTTTTCATATGAATATCAATTAGTGCTGTTAAGTAATCATATCGTTGAATGATTGTACTTTTAAATCAGAATGGTATAATTTCTTACAAGCAAATATATCTATGTCATTTCATATTACTAGTTTAAGAAATCTAACAACAAAGCTAGGCATCAGTCATTTTTCCATGATCTGTTTTGCAAAAACATCAACTCTTAAAAAAAAACGATTCCTTAGAAATTAATCTGCAAAATCAGAAAAATTAATCATTTTATAACACGTTGAACGCTGTCACATATATTTAAGGTCACATGGTTGTTTCTAAATTTTTACTAACCACAAGGTTTGGCCTTTTAGATAGTGGATCCTATTTGAATGCCGAAAAAGAGGGAAAAATTAAAACACATGAACACACTCTGATAAATATATACTAAGAAGCTCTGTGCCTTTCTTTTGTTGTGAAACAGAAATCGGAATCGATATTGGAATCTTTCACTCTTACAGGCGTGTTCTTACAACACTATGCCACAGTAAATTCTTTCATTTTACACATGAAAATAATTGTCATAAACATTCTATGATGTAGTTTCATGAATATTTGGAAAGTATAGTAAATTTAAATAACCTATTCCATAATATATATTTAAATAGATAGAAAATGTTTGGTGTATTGCTAAACCATTTAGCATTATTCGGTCATTCCATTTTGTCTAAAGGGGGGGGGAATATTCCATTTATCCTTTACATTATCAACATATTGCCCATAACAAAAAATAGTTGTAATTTAAGTACTTGCATTGCACTAGTACATCATTTGTAAGTAATAAATTAACAAATTAATTTTTATCTACAGGAAAGAGTCTGTATAGAATTTCAAGGAAATATACTTAAGCAATTACTAGACAAGCTTCATAAGAAATACAATACGAATGAAAATTTGTACTTTTCTTCTGATGTCTGAATCCCCATCAATGGAATGGAACCGTGAAAAAAGAATTTTATTCCATCATGATGATTTGGCTTTTTGGTTCTTCGCCGTTAATAGTTTCTTAGGTCTAATTTGACTAAAACTAATGACTTGAAATAACAAATAAGTTCATAAATCTGCACTCGAAAAGTAAGTCAAACGTACTAATTATTAAAGTTTAGAGCAATAATTATTCAGAAGCAGATCGATACACAGAGTGCGGAATGTTTAGTGAAATAATAGGTTAATAAATTATTTAATTAAATTTTTATCAAATAATCAACAATGATAAATATTTTGGTGTAAAATGATTTGGAATATACTATATTTAGAAAAATTATATATGTTCTGAGTAGGGAGCATTTTATTTTTATAATCACTAAAACCATACTGTATTTAGAGAATGCATTGAAAAATCAATATTTTATTTTCCTTAAACCTGGATTTATATATGAATGTATAGGCAACTATTCAATTTCCTACAAATTTATGAAAAACGTTCTAGTATTTTATGCATTAATAAAATGAACTGGAAACTCCAAATCCAACATTAAGAAAAACCAAAGATATCCCTGTAATACATTATACAAAGATGGAATACAAAGATACATTACGCAAAGATGGAATGATTGAAAATACTTCTTGCAAAGTGGAGATGGTGGCAAAATTAGTAATTAGTGTAGCAACCATTGTGGGCTATAACCGCTATCACACCTTTCAGACTAGAATCAAAAATGCTTTGACTGTATTTTTGGGATATAGCAATTCATGAGGCTTCCACGTACTATTAAAGTTGATCTGGTGTGGCAGTGGATGGTTTATCAATAACCAGTTTTTGCCAAATATGTGCCAGACGTTTTCGATAAACGATATATCGATAGAGAACAAGCAGACCAATGAAATTAAATAAGAGGGGTAAAAACTTTTCAATACTGCATGCCAAGTGTGGTAATGGCATTATTCTGTTGGAATATGGTTGATGATAATCGCTGAAGATGTGCGAGTTTTACGGTCTCCAACACTCCAGAAATGTAACTTTGGTAATTTGGTGTACTGGCAATTCATACTAGAATAATGCGGAAATGAAGTTTAATGCCATTCCATACCATAATGCCGGTTGCAAGACCAATATGGTGATACATAACGCAACAGCTCAGCAGCCGTTTCTTAATGTATCCAGATTCGAATTAAACCATTGTGGTGTTGCATGCAGAAGTGGAATTCATCAATAAAGACAATGTCGCTCCATTCCGTTTCTTACGATCGTCTTTTATCATGTCAGTGATATCTGCAACAGTTTCAGTCAATGATAAACAAAGCAATGGATGACTTGTCAATATATATCATACACTTCGCTGAAAAAGACGTCAGATGGTAAAAGTGGACATATAATGATGCGCAAGATTGAAACTATTGAGCTATGTTCCGTGATGCTCCAGAGCTATCCATCACTGCCATGCGCACAACATGTTTGTCATGCGCAGTAATGAAAGGCTTATGGAAGTCGGTACGATCGACCCCTTCGATTCATCATTCCCCTCTACAACCAGTAATTACAGATATGCATTTTATTTGCTCGATGTCTCCCAACACTGATTTCTTTGAAGGATAATCAGCAAACCTTGTAGGCCACTATTATTTCTTGGGGGAATTCAGAAACTTATTCAAAAGATGCTCTGTGTTGTGCAAAACAAAAAAAAACGCAAAATACGAACAAAAACCCAATTCCTGTACTTCGATTCAGCAATATCTTCTTTATATATAGCGTTTGCAGGTGGCGCAATAGTCACTTGTAAAATGTATATGAGGTATGCCAATCATTACGATTTTATCTCCACAAATCCAAGAGATAAATTTCACATTGTTTATTTATTTTCTTCAGGGTGTTGCATTTTAGATAGGCAGCAATAATTACAAAATAGGATAAAACATTTTTTTTTTGATGGAGCAAATCTGTAAGAAATTGCGGTGCATTAATTTTATGAATAATTTTTAGGAAATAAAACTCTTGAGCAATAGCAAACTTTTTCAAACATATTTTCTTACACACAACATCCTTATCTTCTGTACTTTTTTTAAACTTTACATAACTGAACACAATGAACATGCAAGTGTTTATTTTCTTTAAAAATAAGGAAAATAGCAGGCAGAATAAAGTTCTTAATTTCCAAAGGTCACTAAAAGGAAAAATCGTAGTATATCTTCCTATAGGTATCTATGTAAATGTTCCATTTTGATAAAGATAAATAACAACTACTTTGGCAATTAATAAATAAGAAAAAAAGCCAACAATGTGAAAAATATAATTACAACAACCTTAACTGACAATATTAAATCTTCGAACAAAATGAGAATTCTATCCTACCCAATATTGAATAGATATTATGCTCATGTTTCTTGCATTCGAGTCTGTCGAAAGGTGTCTGTAAAATGTTCGGGTATTCTCCCTTGTGGCAAGTAAATATGGCCCATTACCTATGAAAAGTCCTTCCATAAGGTTATACACGGCAGACTATAAAAGGGGTATTAAGACAGCCTTCTGCTGTTAGGCTTGCAGATACTTGTTGACAAAACTTAAAACTCAATAAAATTCATAAATTGTGCAATTTCGAAATAATATATTACAATAATATTATAAATATGTGTGTATAAATGCTACATTCAGAATTCTATATTTAAAATATGTTCATAATTCAGAATATAATAAGGTAATTCAGAATGCAATAAGATAATTCAGAATTTGTTCTGTATTCTGAATATGTTCAGAATTCAAATCAAATAACTATTTCCGGAAAAAAGAATTGTATTTATACTTATTAGCTTTTTAGTCTCAAATTTTGTTTCAATATTCTTTAAATTCTTGTACAAAATAAAGAGTAATACTTTTAAAGACATTATATTTAACTTTCTCTGACTTATTTCGAAACAATATGAACCATCCAAAATCTTACCGAATGAAAAACAAAAGTCATACTTTTTTTTATAAATATTGATACTTAAATACGATAAAAAAATCATTAAAAATTGTAACTAGAATAAAATAGTCATTTTATACATTTTGAGTTATTTGGATTTACAAGAATATTTTAGAAATTGTATTAGTTTTCAAAATTTTATTCTTTTAATATTTTTTCTCATGGGTTCTACGTTTCTAACCCTTATAAAAAGTCATTATAGAACTAAAGAAAGAAAATTTTTGCTTGTATTCTCATTCGCTTTATACAACAAACTTTTTTTTATATGTCCTTTTTCTTGAAGATCTTATTTCACATTGTTACTCTAAAGTATGTTCTTTAAAATTTTCTATAGTTTCATGTTCATTTTATAAAAAAGGAAATATTGTAAATTAATAAACCTAAAATTACTTATAAAAAGAAAAAGTATAATTGTCACAAGTTACTTTTTCTCCCTCTCTTTAAGTTATTTATTATTATTATTTTATTCAAGTTATTTTTATAAATCATTTCTAAATGTTAGTGGTTTATAAAAATATTTCACAGATTTTACCTTAAGATCTACTTTGTTCCAAATGTATTATGCCAAAAATAAATGTTATTTCGTTACCGAAATCAAAGTTTTATAAAATAAAAAGTTATCAATTTATTTCAAAATAAAAATATTATTAAATGGAATTTCTCTCAGTAACTTATGTAACTATATATTTTTCTAACATCTTTACATTTATATTTTATTGAATACATTTTAATTTTTAAAATCTTATTAATGTAATATCTGAAAGAAATTTGCACTGCTGTATTCAAACCTATATAATCTTAAATATATATATATATAATTCGAGTATTAGAAAATTATTTTCTACCACGTGGTGGCCTAGTTAGTTAAGGCGTTTTCTCATTGCCGGAAAGTAGCGAGTTCGAGTCCCGGCTTATTCGATGATCTGTCGTATTCATTAATGGTGATTGGGGCACATAAAATATGTCGTGTTTGCAATATCCTCCATGTTCCCATTGCAAATTAATACCTCTGGTGGAAGTTGGAGCCAGACTATGGGTCTTCTCTGCCTTCAATCTCTAAATTGGAAAGACCCAGATGATGCTGCCATCTATGAACCAAAGTAGTAATTTCACCCTCGTAGGGAGATGCTCTCTTCAAAAAAAAAACAGACTTCATTCGCCTAGTCCCTGACGGGCGGACTTGGCTTCACCAAGAGTGTCATAAGTAATAACTACTCAGCATAACAATTATTTAAAATCTTGTATATTTATTATTTTATTGTTTCTTAATACTTTTAACTTATGGAGAAAATAAATTACTTTTAACATCTGATGCCATTTAATGTAATGATTTTTAAATGTTTTGCTTCATTTATCTCAGTGACATGATTATTCAAAAACGATTACTGTAATCTTACATGCTATTTTTAATTGTGAAGATAAGATATTTTCTAAATTGAGTTTATTACTTTGAAGTAAGTATACAGTTATACTTTAATAATTCAAGTAAAATTTGTAATTTAATAATTAACAAATATTTAATAAGTAATTTATAATTATTAATGTTTACAGTTTTATAAAGTACAGTGTTGTTTAAACATCAAGAGCTTTAATCCTGAATAGAAATTTCTAAGCAGAGTTTTAAAAATAAATGACTATAAAAGCATGAATTTTGTGACGTCACTTTTACAAATTATGAACTAATCAGTAAACAAACATTCCTTTTAAAACATTCATTTTATATAGAATTAGTCAAATGATATTTAATTTTATATTTGGTTTTGAAACATTCAATAATTCAAATTTAAAAAATTGAATCAAACGATATTGTTTATTTCGAGTTATATGTTTTTAATCATACAAGAATTTTCTGTAATTAAAATATTTTTGTTTGCTACATAAAATATGTAAAATCATAAAGATTTTTTATAATATCACGTAACTATCAAATCTAGTACTTTGTTATAATTATTTTAATGGATGCAAAAGTAAAAATACTCTTTAAGAGAAATTGTCTAATAAAAAATGACCAATACATATATAAAAAAAATTAAAATAAAATATAAACATATACAATTATTTTTATGTTATAAATGTTCAGAAAATACTTTATAAATTATTATAGAAATCTTTTATAAAAAGATCGCTGAAAATGCATTTCAAAATTTTAAGATTCCAAAATTTAATTTCTTAAGAGCATCATTGATCGTTAAACTCCTAAAAATATTGACTATATTTAAGATGAAAATTATAAAGTATTATTCCTTTAAATATATATATATATATTGAAATAAATATTAATTATACCAAAGAACATTGAAATATATAAATAATGTGTAAATGAATTAAATAATATCAATAGTTTTAGTTTAGAGATTTAGTAACACCATTTCAGATTTGCTAAAGTTTATTTGTTGTAATGATTGCTTTCTGGATCTCCCCTTTTGTAATACGTGAATACAACTCATCTTCAATCACTCGTCTCTTGGAAACCATCCTCTTATAGTAGGTGCATTACAAAACCGTACAACTGCTTCTAAGTAATTAGACTGACCACTTCCGAATCAGCCGAGTATATTGCGGGTTTGATTATAACTGCAAAAGGATATTTCCGCCTCACTGGCTTATAATCATTAAATTCTATATCCTAGAATTTGCAAACAACGCTCTTTTGTTTAAAAATGAATTTTGAAAAAAATAATTTCCTATTCTTCTGTACGACGCGTTGTATATTTTATATCATACATGAAAAATCGACATTCTTAATGTAAATATACTATTAGGTAAAATCTCATAAATGCTCTATATAAAATGTCATGTAATATACCTAATACAATAAAAAAAATGCATGTACTTCTTTACTTTTTAACATTTTTTGAAAACGTAAAAAAGATATTATAATTTTTGTGAATCTAATCCTTTTTCTATACAGTAGACATTTAAAAATTCGATATTTGAATAGTTCCCAATGACGTCTAACAATATTCTTGCAAAGTAGCAGAAATACACAATATTCATCTCCCCTTACTTAACTATAATTGATAAACTAAACAATGACTAAAAACAACCTGATTTTCAAACACGAACTTCGATCATGTAGACATGAACGTCAGCGTTATTCTCAGAGCTACAATAGTAATAATTCTTACAAAATTTTAATTTATTTTTTATATTAATACTAATAGGAATAAACCACTTCCATGGGTTACGCTTACATTCTTTTACAATTGGTTCAATGAATTCATAGTTTTCTTTTGGCTTACTGCATGTTTACTTTGTTTAGATTCTACCAGGGAAGAACGTGTACCTTGACTTCTAGTATCCCACCTTTTTATAAACTGAAAAGACAAATGTTAAATCAATGCAATTAGATTAGGAGCAGAAACACACGTTAGATGCTTTTGGTGTACGACATAATCAAAAATTTAAAGAATCGCGAAAAGATCCCATCTTACTGAAGTTTCAGTTTAAACTTGCAAACTTGAAATTCTGTAGTTTAACACGTAGAAGTTTATGTATTACAAATCATATAATTTAAGTTTCACTACAATTATGAATCGAAAAGAAAAATATTAAATGCAATGAAAAACTCAAATAAGTAAAAAAAAAATATTACTTCTGACTAGAGTTTCAAATTAAATGTGTTTTACAGTTCAACTGTAGCTATTATTGTTGTCTTCTTGGGCCATCTACATCTTTCAATCAGGGGTATGCTGCTCTACTTTTCCAACTGAACCTTAATTTAGTGTGGAGTTCAACTTTCTCAGTGCACACTTGCCCGTTTATAGGGTAGGCATCCATTTACAACCCATTTATACAAGGAAAGGACAAAGACCAAAGAGAGGAAGTAAATCCAATGCCCTAATCGGAATTCGAACCCATGTGCGCTGGCAGTCTCCCAATCCACACTCAGGCACGCTGACCCCTGGACAGAGTGGACGGTGACAGTTCAATTCATAATACTATATATAAATAATCACATTTAGACAATTTAATGGCTCCTCAATTTGATGTTTTGCACCACGAAATGAAGTCTTGAAATATATATATCTGCTAGAGATACATATTCTTGAATAGAGAAGTATATAGTTCGAATAACATAATTCTTGAAAACTCTTTAGTCACGAAGTTGTTATACACTGGTTATCATAAACTAAGAAAAAATCACAAAAATGACGATAGCGCAAACGTATGCCTGGAATTTAATGAAAGTTATGCACATTATACAGCACATAGGAAGGTACAAAATAGCTTAAAAAGAAATCACCAGGCAATTATGATCTTATAAAAATTAACATATGTATACAATGAAAGAAAATGGAAGATTTACGTTTGGTATAGGAAAACTACCTTTAATATGGAGTACGATCCCCCCTCTCCGAGTAACAATACAGCACATGCAGCGATTTGTGATGCTTTCTATTTTGTGGTCTATTGTGTAGTAAGTGCGAGCCCTTGCTCTTCCAAAGCAATTGAAATTAGTAGAGGTCCTAGGAGGGGGATTGAGAGTAGCTACACGTCGTCCTAGATCATCCCAAGCAAGCTCGAATGGGTTAATGTCTGGTCACAGCATGCGCTTAGTTGTTTCCTGCTCAAGAAAATCCAGAATCCTGGATACGAGCTCTGTGTGCATTATCATCTTATAGGACAAAAGTATTACCAATTGCCCCTATATAAGGGTGCATGTAAGTATACAGGATATCATCTATACATGTGAGAACATTAATATTTCCACGAGAAAAGACTTGAAGGTCTGTGCATCCACTCAAAGAGATATCACCCCAAACAGTCGCTGTCTGATCCGTATGCTTCTCCTTAACGGATTTCTGATGGATAAAAATGTGTTCCACATTCTCCCCAAATGCAAATGTAACTGCTGTCGTTTTCGAGGCTAAACCTGAACTCATCCGTAAAGAGAACAGCCCTTTATTGATAAAGCGTTCAGTGAACACGTTGACGTGGCCATTGAAAACGTTCCCACTATGGCGTGACGAGAGCGGGAAGCAAATGACTGGTCACCTCGCATAAAGAATACTTTCGTTAAGCCTTAGACACTCGGTTAATAAGGATACCAACCTTCCGGAGCTTGCAGCGAGGGAGTATATTATTTCATCCGGAGTTGTGGTTCTATTCGTTCATGCGCATAACGGCAATTATCGGCCATCGGTACTCAGGGTAAAGCGTCTTTGACTGAACATCCTAGATGATAAATCCATAGTTAGACATTGTTGCTAAACAGACGTTTGGCAACAACGTTTGGTCTATGAATCACAGAAAAACACACATTCAGCCATCTAGCTATTTCTGACTTTGTCTTGTCTCTAATCTCTCAATGTCGTCATTGAAATTGTTTGGTAAGGTGATGACTGGAGGCCATTGTTACAATTTCACTTTACCAGCTTTCTAATCTCAGACACGCAGTGACCATTGCTGTCTTGCTTTGAGACATCCATCTTTATGCTCCTCGTAAATGACGTATTCCGACTGGAGTATTAGTTTTTGAGTCATATCTTTAAAGGAACGGGATCAGTATATTTTCTCTCTGTAAGATTCAGTCACGAAATTAGAAATATTACAAATCATTTTCATTTCTCCCTATTTACCCGAATCTCATGATAAATTTGTATACCATCATGTTTCGTAAAAAAGAATTTATTGTTCTCTAATTGATGGCAAAGATACTCCAAGTAAATTTTTTTAAAATAGTAATGTAGGAAAAAACTTTGGCATAAAGAAAAAAATTGATTATCCTTTTAGTTTTGTTATCATCGAAAATAAAAACTTATTAGATGTAATCATGATTAATCATGATTAAAACTTATTAGATGTGAGCATGAGAATCAATGACTCGTAATAACTCTTTTATGTGTATGTGATTAAATATATCTTTAAATCAATATCATTAAGCACTTACATAAGTTTACTATCAATTTTTAAAATAATAAATCAATTTACGATTAATCTTATTAGTGGTTACATGCATAAATGTAACTGTTTTTATAATATTTATGAAAAGACATTTAAGCATATACAGGAACATAACAAAAAGTTACCATTAAATATCCATTAATTGTTGAGTCTTTGATTATTAATCATGCTCGCATCTTATAATTACGAATTTTCAATCATATCAAAAGTCATAGAATATAGAGAGAAAGAAAAAATTTGACCTTTAAAAATATATTATATACTTTTATTAAGAGATTGCGTAACCTGATATTCAATATTTTGTTCTTCAAATATTAGAAGAGTAAAAATATAAAAGAGAAATCTTTATTGACCGACCAATATCTTTGAAGGGATTTTACCCAAACAATATAAAAATTTCAGATGTCAGATTCTACCAATAAAAACTTTTTCTCTTAAAATAAGCGTGGGTTTTACTTTTTATTCCTTACACTGATATAAATGCTCTTATAATTTAAAATTGTTCATCATGTTTTTAAACCAAAAGAATAAAATAAGCGTCTATACTAGTTTTCACTAGAAATTTGAAAATTAGATTTGAGTTTCTTCGAAGAAAATTGACTTCTCACCGAGCCTAACGTTGAATTTTTTTTCCTCAGTGATCTTAAAGGTCACTACTTGAAATCTCTCAGATTTTTCGAAAACTATTCGTGGGCGTAGAAAAGCCTTCTTCACATATAAAGTAAAGAGAAATGATAAAGTTATATCTTGTAACTTGAAGTGACTACACACATATATTACCCAAAGTCAGATGAAAGTAGTTTAAAAACACTTTTTGCTTCGAATAAATTTTTTGGTGAAGAATATACTGACAGCAATAAGAAACATTTGAATTTATATTCTAATGTTGTACATATTTCTGAAAAGGTTTTTATTTGAAATTTTCCCTCAATACTCTTCTATCGAATGTAACTAGTGTTAGAAAAATGAGCCTTCCAAAAAATATATATACAGAATGTTTTGTTTTTTTTTTTTTTTTTTTTTTTTCAGATTTTTTTAATGTTATAAAATTTGCAGTAAAATTATCCACACAGAAAAAAAAAATTTTTTTCTCTTGTAAAAATATTTTACAAGAGAAAAAAATTTAAATATTGGTAAATGACACATCATACAAATAAATCACAGTATGCTAAGGAAACTGAAGCAAGTATTTACTGGAAGAAACATCTAGCATAACAAGCTAAGTGTAAGTCTTACCTTAGTCTTCATTTTTTAGTTGTTTGGTTTCGTTCGTTTGTTACTCTACGGTCAATATCTAGTCATCAGATAAATTTCTTTGAAATCCATAATTTA
Source organism: Latrodectus geometricus (assembly GCA_026290005.1). Lineage (NCBI taxonomy): Eukaryota > Metazoa > Arthropoda > Arachnida > Araneae > Theridiidae > Latrodectus > Latrodectus geometricus. The sequence goes on along the minus strand of JAPDSC010013470.1, from coordinate 612 downwards.
TAACAAAAATTAAAATTTAAAGGTATTATTACATAAAATGGTAATAGGATTTATATTTATGCATTTTGTAAATTCTTGTGATTTTCTTCTGCATATCATTCTGCATACAAAAATTTGAACTTTTTTTACAAAATGAAAATTTTTTTTTATTAAAAGTAACATTGCCTAATATCCTGAATAGTCATAAAAATCAATACTCAATATTAACAAGAATTGTAAACTTTGTAAAAGTTCTTCAAATTCAATTTCATGTAGAATTGTATCGCCAAGATATTTAAATTAGAGTCCGAACCATTCCCTTGTTCCATTAATTAATTAATTTAGAATAGTTTCAATGGTGAATTAAAGCTGACAAAAATTTCCCATTTTACAAGATATTTTATGTTTAATCAGAAAGCATGGTAATCTTACTATATATGCTTCAAATACTTTAGCTTATAATATTAATAGATATATTGTAACTATTATATATCAAATGTGCGAAAAAGGAAATCAATATAGCTGACAGGAATGTCATGTATTTGAAGTAGGTTATAAAGAAAAACTACAATATTCCTGCTTTAATTCGTTTAAAAATTTATACTTTACTGTTTTTATAAAAACTTACAATTA
>JAPDSC010013466.1:80548-100727 GCA_026290005.1 Latrodectus geometricus | reverse complement strand
ATATATATACACGGAAAAGTAAAATCTAATTTACTTAACAACAAATACAAAGAGAAAAGAGATGTGTGACAGTTAATAAATGTACTTGTATATATTAATTACAAGTAATTACTGTCAAATATATTACTAATCCAGAACAAAAAAGTAAAGATACAAAGGATAATCAGCATATGCATTGCTATTTTCATCAATGCTGTATTTTATGAATGCTGTGACTCTCTTTTACATATCTCTTTCGTTTTTGATGCTTGTGATTATTTGTAGCTACAGAGGTATGGCTTGGGGCTTTATTCTGATGGAACGTAACACAGTGAAGATTGTTTGGATGAAGGAATGGAATTTCTTCTATGAAATATGAGTTAAAACGTACTTCTGATAGAAATCCGAAATAATTTTGACTGTTTTTTCTTTTTTCCCTATTTTTAAGTTTTCTGTTATAAAAAAACCCTGTAAATATCTTAAAAGTTATAAAAAAAAAACTAATTATTATATAAAAAAAACTAATTATGGAAAAGAGAATAAAAAATTGAATTAAAGTTCCCTAAATCAATTTTTTATTCTCTTTTCCTAAATACATTTTACATAATCTGCATGTCGTGTTACACTGAGAAACATAGACATCGCAATTTTTTTAACTTGAAATTGGATTTTATAATTTTGTTCATATTTGAACAATGATGTTTAAAGATTTTTCAATAGTTCTTTGGGTAATGAGACTTTCCTTTAAAACGTAAATTGGGACTTTAGATTTAATAAGAAGTGTATGCATTTTTGTTGGGCATACAGTTTTTGCCTTTTTTCCAAATCAAATGTAAACTTTGACGTTTTTTTTTTCTTTCACAATAATTATGTCACTTATTTTACGGGTATGAATATTGAAACTCTTATTTTTACATTTCTTTAATAACTGTATAAGAGTATTTCTGTTTGTATAGCACAAAAATAGAGCTTTCGATTCATTGTTTATATATTCAGTGGCATTTAAAAACGAAAACTATTTTTAATGTTGCAGAGGATAAGTAAGACCTATAACAATTTGATGCCAATTCAATTTTTTTAAAATTAATATTTTATTTCATGGAGAAAATAGTTACAAAATTGTGTGAATACCCTCTGTACATACGCGTAAATATAAGGAACATCAAAATGTACACATGAGGAAATGTAGTTAAAAGTTAATTAATAAGTAGAATATAAATAACAGTATCTAAACCCGTTAGAAACTTAATAACAATTAAGTGTCATACAAAAACCACACTGGTTTCAGCTCTTCTGTCTTGTCAGAATGTACACTTTATACTTGATACTTTATGTAGGTTGTAGATTACAAATATTGATCATTTTTATGCTTACTTTCTTGTATTTCTGACATATTATATTGTATATATATCATGTTATTAATTTTAATTGTTAAATATTAAGTATATAATAAACTTTATAATAAAACAAATATACAAATGAATGAAAAAGGTAAAGAGCATATTAAGCTTAATATGATAATTATGTTAGTAGTTATGATTGTAATCTGCTTCATGTTTCTCCAAGTTTCAAAAATGTTTTAACAAAAAAAAAAAAAAAATAAAATAAAAAAAATAAAAAAAAAAGAAAATAAAAAAAATATTATATGGCTTATTGATTTTTCTACGTAATACGTAAGGAATAAATGTTCTATATTTAGTATTATTTTTAGATAACTTGTAGTTTGAGGACCACAAATACAAAAGAGCATAAAAAGAAATGTAACCCTCAAATAATATATATACAATATGCATAGTAAGGTTAATTCTGCCTTCAGAATGGGACACATTCAGGAAGCTTGAAAGATTGTTATCGGCTGGAGAGTCAACCACTGAAAGGATTAAAAATGAATAAAAAGTCATCTATTTGTTTTATTTATTCATCATTAACAAAAAAGATTTCTATATGAAAGAAATAATATAACTGTCTAATAATAGAACAGAGTTTGTCACACTTGAGATTGCTAGTGCATGGACAGCATAATATGAATATAATATATTATGAATATATATATAGAATATATTGGGTTGTTCGGAAAGTCATTTCGTTTTTCCCACTAGAATCAGTTTTTTGTTAGTGAGAACCAACCATTTTATAAGTAGGAAATCATGCTACGACAAGAAATACGATAAAAGTTATTGGACTGGAATTGACAATAAGCAATTCATAATGAAATATTTATTCGCTATACGTTTTTCATTTTCCTGTAAAACGAAATAACTTTCCGAACAACCCAATAATAGTTTTTAGAATAAAAGCGCTTATTTTATTTATTTATTACCATTAATGTTATTGAAGGAGGGAATATCTATATGTATCCAGAATGGGACATAAGTGTCAACTATGGTAACTGTGGCATCTAATGAATAAAGTAATATATTAGGGAAGGGAAAGAGAAATTCCTTATTTTTATATGAACTTTATGTAACTTGTTTCGGATTCACTTTGTCAAAAGGTATAAAACTGCTTTAAGGTAGAGTTTTAGGTCCTGGGTGAATATACCACTGTTAACATGCAGTCAGCTCTTCAATAATTTTTAATATTTTATCGATATTTTCGATGATGTGACCCCCATACAAAAGCTGCATCTTTAACATTAAAAACACCTGAACGGAATAGACGAAATCGAAATTAAGTGTAACTGGCTGTTACAGTATCGGGAAGATAAATATCTTTCCAAATTTTATCCATCTAGCTTGCATTTTTGTATTATTAAAGATAAATTAGAGTGTAAATTTTCTGTTTGTTGTTTTTCATTTTTAACCCAGCTGAATGAACCAAGAAAAAAACTGCGAGAGAATTGCTTAATGTCAAAATTCACGTCTTCAACGAGCATAAATTTGAAATTGTTTGAGCAATACCTCACGAGATACCAATCGCTATAGACGTCTACTGAAAAAAAAATAATAAATTACTTTCCCCCTTAATCAAATATACAGAATGCAATATTACTGAACAATATTTATTTCTTTTTTTCTTCTTTACAATCATATATAAAGGAATATTTTATGCGAAGCACATGTTGATGAATTGGTAATGAAACTCTAGAAGTCATTAAGATTACTCTAACTAAATGAAACAGTCAATATATGGACTAAAACAAGCAAAATATTGCTTTGAAAAAGTGAAACTTTTGCTTTTATTGATTCCTCTTCAGAAGCATGTATGACTAAAGAGTTAACATAAAAGAATAAATAAAAAATTTGAGTGTATCCGTCATTAATAGTAAAAATAGGATAATAGTAAAACGCTAAAATTAGATAATAGGAAATAAAAATTTGTTTTATCGGGCCAGAGAGATAATGAATGGATTAGAAATTTTTTTTTATGTTTTTATTTGCTCAACTTTGACACCATCTATGAAAAAATATCTCTTTACATAAGTGAAGAAAATCAAGGCTCATTTTTGAATATTACTTCAATTTTTGCTTTTTAATATTTATTTGAATGATAAAATTTAAAGCAATATAAATTTATGATTTGCAGATAGAAATATAAGTAGATTCTATAATTAGATGAAAATTTCTGGTTACACATTTAAAAAAATCTTAGAGTAGTTTGAAATTAAATATTTCAGAAAATAAAAGCCTATTCCTCCTTTATTTCTCAATTTAATTTATTCCTCAATAAATATTTCTCAATTAAGAAGTATTGTTTTTAGTAATAAAACTAATTGCAAGAAATTAAAAACTAGATTTAAAAATGTTATTGAAAAGTTTTGATTGTAATACAGTTTTCATTAAATCTTTTTAAACATAATATAATCAAAATATTTTAATTAGGAAAGATATATTTTAATATACATTTTGAGGCAATGGTTTTTTTATCCAGATTCTTAATCTAAAAAAGATAAGACGTTATTTTTTATCAGCATTTAGAATTATTTGATATGATATTCATCAATATTTATTTCAATGATGCATCGTTATAATTCTAGATAGAAGCAAATAATACTTCTTTTAATCCTACATCATTTGAATAATCAATTTCCGTCTATTACCATTGAAATACTTTGACAAATTTAGATAATTGAATATAAGACATATTTAAACATTTACTTGTTTAAACTCAAATTGAAATAAGAAAATGATTTATCAAGAATCCGCTATTTCTCAAGTCAGGAAGCCTATTCAAAAATATTTCCAGACAAGAACACTGGTTATTGAATTTCAAAACTATATTTTTTCAACTGAACAGCAAGATTTCATGCTTGTGAAAGCATATTTGCTGATTTTTAGACTTACACTAAAATCGATTTACAAACAGAACAGACAAATGAGTCTATTTGTATATCATTATCAAAACTAACTAGGTAATGACTCATTAATCTTTCTCAGAGTTTCGTAATAATACGCCTGACATGTTTTGAGCCATAATTTATGTTTCTAATCTAGAATATATTACTATTAAGTCTTTTAGGTGATTACTGATAATTCTTTTGTAAGTTAATATTATTCAGATACAGAATTTATCAATCGAGGGACTTAAATTATTGATAAAGTAAGTTATTAAATGTTCAAATGAAATGGGATTAAATGACCATAGATACGATTTGACATTACGCATTTCATAATATATTTGAAAAATTAAGACAACGATAATATTAATAATATATATATGCTGTTCACATTAAATTAAAAGCCAAAGATCTATATTTTATTGAACATTTTGCACCGATAATAGTTCTTATTATTTTGAGAATGGAATCTATATACTTCGAGAGTACATTTAGGTCAAAAGAATACTATGCCATGTCTTGAAATCATGAAGTACAAAAATTCATTTGAAATGGTGGCAAGAAAGAAGATACTGGACACCTGAGAACGAGAAATGGGTCATGTAGTTGCATAAATTCCACTACACTCCTTAGCTTTCTCTGTTTGAAGAGGTTATTTTTGAAGGAATAGTCTACAAAGCCACGAATCCATTTTTCCTTATTCACTCTGATGGGAGTTTCATGATATAATCCTATTCTGCTGTTATGGAAGTCGTATTCTGTCGTCAGTGCAAATGGAACTTCTGAATTATACTGTCTGAGAATATGACATAACCGAAGCTTATAAAAGTGGTTCGCCGAATATCAGTTTAACTATCATCACCATTCCGGGTCACCCCAGAGCCCGAATCTCAACCTCATAGGCAATTTATGAGATGTTGTAAACAGATAAATTAAAAGATCTGTTCCACAAAATTTTACTTTATATTAATTGCACTGATAATTGTTGAGTTTGTAAGGTGAACGTCTAGTTTGTTCTAGTCTTCATTCAATGTTTTGTGAGTTGGATCCTCAACTTGATCCTTAGTATTTGCTGAGAAATGGAATACATTTTTAATTGTAATGGTTAATTTAATTCTGGGTTCAAGAAATGGTTGAGAGTCTAACTAACTCAAAGATTGGACAATTTCAGAGCTTACATCTACAATACAGTTCTCGCTTTCAGCAATGCTCAACTAAGTAAGAAGCGTTATTTATCCAAAATAAGAACAAGATTGATTGATATTTTCTCTAAGGTCATCGAAATTTGCATGATTTTTTAATTTTATCGGCTCTCCAACAATGAAGAGCAATTGAAAACAGAGTAGAACTATGTTGATTGGAACAATTATTTTAAAGTCGCTTTTTGCACACGTGAGTTGATTCCGTCTGGATCTACAGTTTAAAATGGATTGAGAAAGACCACAGATAGAGCCATGCCGATCTACCGGACATGTCTATTTGTGGAAATCGAATCCACTAATTCTTAAACTAGAGGTCGGGGACAAATCAGTTCAGTATAACATTGAAAACTTCTCCGTTAAAAATTATGTTGCCTCTCTTGTCAATATTACAACCATTATTTAAGACAATATATGAAATCTAATCGACATGCTTTAAATGCGTAATAAGTTAAATAAAAGGGGGAAATCCCAGATTTGTGTGTCTAAGTCACTTATGGCACTAATATGATGACGTAAATGAGACCTTGAAGGAATTACGTGTAGGGATACTAATAGGTGATCATATTAATGTGACAAATTTTGTTGCCTTAATAAAATGATTTCTAAATTAAAATGTCACTTTTTTATTATTATGTCATGTTTCAGATCATACAATATTTCATTAACACTTCATTGTCAATAGAGAATTTTCATTTGATGACAAAAACGACAAAAAAATTTCAAATAAGAAAACGATTTTTAAATATTTTAATTTGAAGAAGAGCATTGAATTTTATTTTAAATTGATTGTGCATCAAAGGTTATCTATATTTTGACAACAAGATAAAAAGTGAAAAAATGAAAATAACGTGAATAGTTTCTTTTCACGATGTAATTGCAAACAATGACTTTCCTTTATTGCAAACTATTTATATTATAAAAGATTAATAAAATCATTTTTGTTAATTTTTAAGAAACCTTCATAACTCAAAAATGCTTTACAATAAATCACAAATACTGGAATCAATAGAAATGAATATTGATAATTAATATAGTTTGTAATTTCTTTTATACCATCTTTAGTACTATGCAAATCAATCTATAAAATGAATGTGTAAATAATACATATTAATCATATTTATTTCAGTTTACCGAAAAAGAAATCCATTATTATTTTTACTTGAACTTAAGAACTTCAACATATTTTGGATTTGTTTTGTTCAAATAGTTATAGCTGTTTTCGGATCGAAATTTAGTTCCTGGTGATGTAAACATGCCCACCAATTTCGCTCATTTCTGGTGCTATAGCAAAACATGCCCACCAATTTTTCAAACATGCCCACCAATTCCGCTCTATCAACATTTTTGACCACAAGCTTACTTGTGTGAGGATTATCATTAACATCAAAAATACCTGAATGCAATCCACGAAATAAAAATTATACATAGTTGACTGTTGCAGTATCTGGACGATGAACACTATACACAATTTCAACCGCCTGGTTTGAATTTTTGCTTTTACCAAAGAAAACTGTAAAGTTTACCGAATTTTCTGTTTATTGATTTCCATTTTTAACACTCTGTAGCTGCCAATTCAATAAACCAACCGAAAACCCGAAAATAATTTTTTACAGCGGAACGTCATTTTTCCTGCGAGTATAAATCTGAAATTGTTTGATCAATACTTTATGAGATGTCAATCAATACAGCCTTCTACCAAAAAATAATAGATTTCTTTTCCCCTTACCTAATGATACCTTTTAAAAGTAAGCAAAATTAATATTAATATTTAATGTGTTTTATCATCCTTTTATTTTTTACTAATATGCAAACGAATCCATGAAAAAAGTTTTGAATAATAAAATTCAGTTAAAATTAATTACATAAACAAAATATATCAATCTTGTAAAAATGAAAAATATGAATGATGTTAAGCATTTTGAAATGAATTATTCCTTAAATCTTAATCAAAATCATTTTCTAGGTAACTCATAAGATTTATTCATCAAGAGATATCTTTAATGACCCACCTTTCTTCTGTTCTGCTTTTCAATGTATTCAGCACCATAATCTCGTTAACATTTATCATCCTCTGCTGAAATAGTTTCTTCGCTAATTTCGCATGTTCCTCATCTTGCCATTCTGAATTTCATATGCAGTTAGTTGGGATTCGTAAACATGCACTTGCCAGTTATTTATTGAAATGTTGCCGTCACAACATCGTCGTCGTATCCAGACCTTGTCTTTGATGTTCGCCGGTGTAATAATTACAGCAAAGCAATCGTCAGCAATCTGTTATTAATGCCGTATTAACACTGTCCGGAGCACCGGGCGATGCTTTGTGATTAATAGCTTTCCCTGATTAATGCAGCGTCACTCCCAGGACTCAGCTTCTGGATCGAAAGGTGTGTGTCTCTTCTGGAAAAGCCGCAGTGCCATCCCAGATTTATAGCACTTCAAACGTTTTTCAGATGTTCATATTATGAACTTTATTTTCACTTCAAAAACTATAAAAAATACATTAAAATGAAACGATTTTGATGAATAACACTCATGTTAATCGTCTTGATTCAAATTAACTTCTGAATGTCTCTGGAAACAAATTAATTAATTGGTGAAATCAAAAAGGCAATGAATTAGAAATGGAAACAAATAAATATGAGGATTATCAATTAAATGACTTTCATTATTTATCGATCAATTAGATTGATTTCAGTTAAAAAAAAGGTGAAGCTTACAGTTACTTATTAACATTCCTTCTAATATTTGCTTGGTAGCAATTTTAAAATAGAGGCAAGATAGTAGCCGAATTGTTGGATTTTAGTTCAACAGTTCGAGGGTTCGATTACCACCTGATGTTGCAGCAATACAAAGTCAACTTTAAATTGTAAGTCCCAATCTAATTAGCTCTCATGTGCAAAAAATGACGATTGAGCAACAAATAACTAAGTAGAACTATTTTCAGTACCCTTTTCAGCACTTTGTATTTTAATCTGATTGTTTACGTTTATATGTAATTTTCAAATCAAAATTAAAATATTTTAAAAAGTTTTGGAAATTGAAAAAATACATTTCTTAAAATGATACTTTTTCAAATATTGGATTTTCAGATTTATACATGAGTAATTATGCTAGAGTAAAGCTATTTTCAGCATCATTTTCTGTGAAATGTTTTCTTTTGAATGCTCAAATGCATGAGACACGATCACTTGAATAAGAATGTTACTAAAATCAATGAAGGGTAAAATAATTCATTTGTTAAAATTATCTTTCAGTTGTTGAACGGTTAGTTCATAATACATTCAGTGAATCAGAATCAAAGTTCATTATATTTTATTATTCATATTAATGTAATATGAATATAATGTAATGAACCATTAAGCAATAAATCAGTGCAATGATTCATTCAGCACTTCATTATTTATAGTATAGGTCTATTTTTAACACTGTTTTCACACAGTGAATAGCTTCCTTCTATGTATTTACGCACTTCTATCTGGATAAAATATTGAAATGTTTTCAAACTCTTATCTTGCATGTGAACTCTTACTATAAAATCCCACCACTATCATAAATCGAAGAATAATCTAAAAATAGATTTCCTAATTTTATAGTTGCTATGACTTTAATTTTAATTAAATATTTATATTTGTTTTTTGTATATTTAAAGAAAATAGAATTATTTTATTTGCTCCATTTCGTAAGCATTTCGAAGGGTATAAAAAATCATATTTTAATAATTGAATATTTAATTCTTATGCTAGTTTTAACTCGATAGAAAATAAACTTTTATATAATTTTGTTATTGTTGGTTATTTAAACAAACACTTAAAAATTGTAAATCACCATATTTAAAACAATGCATTATCTTAATTATTACGTATATAATTAGTTCATGCTTCCTATATTAAACAGGGCCGGACAATGGCTGAGTGGTTTGCGTTCATGACACCTGGGTTCGAATCCTGATTTGGGTTTTGACGTTTCCTTTCTCTCTCTCTATTTGTGTATCTTTGTCCTTTCTTCTTCTGAGATGATGTATGAATGTGGCTCTCCCTATAAGCGGGTTTGCGGTGACGTGACGTGGGCAATGCTACTCGCCTCCGTGACAAAGTCACAGGTCCCACCGAGTAACGCTAAATGAGTAGCAGTTTCCGGCCTTGTTGTGGGCGACGGGTCAGTGCCCCGCCATTAGAAAAAACATGTATTAAATAATTACCAATGTTCATTATATATGTTTACAGGAAAAGTGAGAGACTCTTCAATAAATAATTCTTTCTTCAATTAATATAATTTGAGCATTAATCGAAGGAATACTTGAAAGATCGAGTAATATTTGATTTTATTAGAATTATATTCACTGCATATGAGATGGTTAATACACTGAAAACTGTGGTTGTGTCATTCTAGCATTAGTTTCACCATTTTCCCACCCTGAATGAGAACTTCTGTTAGATAATGTGCTTTAAAAATATCCTGTGAATAAGTTTCATAATCATCCTTGCCGAAGATAAATACGCAGGAAACAGAAAAGTCTGCTCATCCTGTCCTCATTTAATAAATTTAGTATCTAAGTGAGATATAATCTAGTCTTATTGTATGTTGGGGATATCAAAATTGAAGCATTGCTTAGCATTTGGCTGTATATCACGTATTGTCTATCAAAAAGAGATTTTAAAGATAATGAGACATATTTATGTCCTATTATCTATAAAATCTATGGCAAAGCATGAAATCTGGAAAGTTCTAAACCCTCACTCTGACAAATATTCAGTCAGAATGTAGAACACTTATCTAAGGGTATTCAGTTAGGATTGATACAGAACCTGGCATTTTTTAAAGTGAAGAGCGCCATCTCTCACAAATAGACTATACTAAGCTCAATCCAATAGTACTTTTTATAGTTTTATAAAGATTTAATAAAGTATAATCAAATGAATGAATTTTATAGCTGCGTATATAAAGAATGAGTTTTATCGCTTTGTGACTAGTAAAGCATGAAAAAAGAGGCAATTAATTTGTTTCTCAAATTTCTTTGAGTTCAACGTCGAGAAATTAATTCATAACTATGAAAACTATTATACATTTATTATATATTATGAAAACTTCCAAATTGTAGAAAAATTTATTTTACTAAATGGAGAATTTTACTCTTTATGAAGTATTTTTCTTAATTTTAATAAAGTAAATACTTATCTATTTTTGACTAATGCACATTTTTAAATTATATCCTTGTTATCTACATTTAAAATGCCCTTACTATTTATTTTGTCATTTTTTTTATATTTTCAAAATAAAGTAATTGTTCAATAAATACATCTTTAGTATCTCTTCTTTCCATAAGTATAACTATTATTATTTAATTTATTGATTTCTTATTTAAAATAAGATGAGAGCAATTACTAGTTTAATATTCACTTATCATCAAACTTAATGATTTTATCATAAAATTACCACAATATATTTAACATTTAGTTTTAATTTACTTATAAAAACATTTTAGGTAAAATATGCATCTTAATTTTATACATATAAATAATACATTTATTTTTGAACGTTCCTATTAAACGTTATTGCAAAGAATTATACATTTGGTTATAATCTCTCAAAACGGATCTTTTTGACAACTTATTATTAAAAAGCTTTTTCACATCAACTTGTGACATTTTATCGTATACGACTATTAATTAGTTGCATTAAATATTCATTACCTTGGAAATGAAATAGTCTTTTGTGAAGAAGTGTCCCAAAAGTCTACTGCATCTCTACAGAAAGCTACTCCCGTTTTCGTATCCAGAAGGTCGCATGCTCGATACGTGACACAGCCGAAGGTCGTTACAATGAGAAGAACGTGTTTATTTTTGGAGGTACTAATATTTTCTTTAATTTCAATTTCAAGTCTTTTGCGCCACCTGTTGAGGATTGATTCAACGTAAAAATCTTTATATCCTTAGAAGCAACCAATAGTTCCTTAAATTACTTATTCTATTTCATTATTAAAATTCAATTCTAAAAACTAAAACCGATTTATATTCAAGCACTGATTTCGATTTTTGTTTCTCTTCTAAATCAGTGATCAATATTTTAAAATGATAAAATAAAAATATTTGTATTGAAACTTATTCCATAAAATAACTACCTATACATTTTTTTAAAAAAACATTATCTATGAAAACAGAAAAACCATAAGTAAGCAATGTAACAAAAGATATGAATTTATTACAAACGTATTTATCCGTATAAAAGGTTATAATCTGAAATATTTCCCTCGCTGTCATTTTAATGAGATTATTTGTTGAAAATCCCCAAAGAATAATTACTTAATTTCTCTTAATTAAGAAGTTCAGAAATCATAAGTTTCAGCCTCTTTTAACATTAGTTCATAATAAGGAAATAAGTAATTGATCTATTAAAAGCTGTTTTGAGACTTTCTCTCTCTTTCCTTGTTTAAATGTATTTCTGTCAATTAATTTTGTAATGGCTCACTTTCTGTGCGGTAAAATGCAGTATGAAATTGCAATTTACATACTAATTTCTTTGGTAATGAGGCAAATTGTAAGTCGTTAATTTACACGCGTCTTAGATTCGAGAATGGAAATCAATGATTTTTTTGCCTCGAGGCTATTAAAACCCCACGCGCGGATTGACGAATAATTGTTCATTCATTTCTTACCCTTTCATTCTGGAAAAATGAGATTAATTAATCCTTATGTCACAGATTTAACTTAGATAGTGCAAAATAATGGCATGAAAAATTGAGAAAAAATATCAGCACAATTTAGAATAAATACATAATATATTTTATCAAGAAAATATTACTGCTGAATCAATCTAATGGTGTAAAATATAAAAAAATATGAATTTGATCTTTTAAAATGAAGTAAATGTTTCTAATAAAAGAATTATATAACATCAAAAGAATCAGGTTTGCTTTAAAACAGATAATTTTTGTAATAATCGTGAAAAATATTTTGATTACTTAAAATATAAATATTTTTTTAATCAATAATTTGAATATTTTAATCGATTAGAAACAATTAATTTTTTTGAATATTAAATTAATACAATCACTAAAAAATTCCAATTTTTCGAAAAAAAATTTATAGTTTCTATTCTTTATTACGAGACACACACTCACATATATGTACGTAAAGGATATTAATCGTTTAAAAGTATTTTTTTTTTAATAATTGATGCAGGAATTTCAATTACTTATATGCTGGTAATTTTTTATAATAGATTTATATAATTTTGTGAAATTTTGGTTATTAGAAAGAAAGTATAATGGCGTTATTTCCAAACATAATTATTACAACAAAGAACAAACTAATAACAAAACAACAACAAAAATACTAATACATAACAAGAAGTCAGTAGATATCATCGAGAAATTTCCCGAGTTGTCCTAACGCTATTTACCCAGGTTCAACAGAGAAGGTAGCTGTAATTATAGCCTTTCATTCTGTCCCTACACTTCTGAAGGCCGTCTTGGCGAGGTGCTGTAACATCGATAGTTTTTTTTTTCTTTTTTTTTGTCCAGCAGTTTCATTAAAAGGCTGTTTTGGAGATCTACCTCTTTCCCTTAAAGTTACCTGAGTAGAATAGTTTCGAGAAATATTCTTATAAGGTGTAAATGCCGAAGAATAGTATACATCTGAAGGTTCATTAGGTATGTCAAAACTAGCTATTACAAAAGTAGTGGTGATTTTGGGGATAACACAATGTAAGGTTAATCTTTTCTTGGCATAAATTTTGCACTTATATTTTGTCCAGCTTTACCGAACGTATGGAGTTTTAACCAAAATAAATGATGGGATTTATAATGAGAATTTGAATAACGTGATTTATCTGCATACGATTTTCTATCATCTTGACTTTTTTCGATATTCTCTTTAATTTGAGGCACATATCCTTTAAAACATTTCAAATAAGGTGTGAGTTCTGGCATAAAATTATCATTATAGATAACAATATGCAGGTCAGAACTTACATCATCTACACTTCAGATCTATCTAGTAAAGTTTAAATAAGCTGATGTAAAACCACTAGTTTCGGATTTTGCAATATTCATTGCAAATCTAATAGCTGGTAATTATTCAGTCCACAATGGATGGTTGTTATCTACCATTCTGCCAAACGAAGTTTCAAATATCCGTTCTTTCATTCCACAGGATTGGCCTATGGATGGTAAACAGGTATGAGGCCTTGATTGATGTTCAAAATAAAACATAGCTGTTGCATTATTTCACTGACAAATTGTATTCCATTATTAGTTATTAGGTGACGCGGTAACCAATACATTAAAAAAAAACTTTCCTTAATAACGTGAAAGCATATTTTTTAGTTGTAACTTGCTTTAATGGGTATAACTCAACCAATTTTGTTGTACAGTCTTTAACATTTAAGATCCATTTAATGCTTTCATTCATTTCTAGTAAGGGTAAAATAGATCAGTGGCAATGCTTTCAAAAAGTTCAGCAGGTATAGGTGTTTGCAATAAACCAGGAGGCATTTGGTTCGTCGCTTTGTATCTGATGCATTCTGCACAATTCTTGACATAATCTGAAATATATTTTCGCATTCCAGTCCAGTAAAACCGAGATGATATTTAAAAAAGGTACCATGAGCTCCGTAATGTTCTGCAGTGGTAATGTCATGGTGAAGTTTGAGGACTTTCTCTCTTTCATGAGAAGGGACAACTAATTGTGCTTCTTCAGCTTTAGAGTGGGGTGAATAACAGTATAGTACACCTTGATTCAAAGGTTCCCTCCCTCTTTTTAATTCGCAGAAGTCAACATTTTTGTTAACATCTTCCAAACAGTCGATGATCTTCTTTAGGTCAAGATCTTTCAATTGTTCCACTTTGAGTTGACAAGCTATTTTTAATGAGACATCAATAACATCAATAGTTTTTAAGTGACAAGTTTTTTTCATCTTTTGGGTCCTTGCTTTCCCTATGGTGAGAATATTGGCAAAAAGTTACATTTTCCTGGAAAATAGTCCATCGACTCTGAAATGCCCATCTGACTCTGATTGACTCTGAAATGCCCATCTGGTTAATCTTCCAGTGGGTGACTTTAAAGTCCTTAACAACTTTAATGGTTGATTGGTCTAATGGTACTGCCTTCAACGTAACCTCGAAATTTGTTTAAGGTCCATACAACTGTTAAGGCTTCTTGCTTTGTTGAAAAGTAGTTTTTTTTCCAGCAGAGCTTAAGAATGTATTGGCATATTATATTGGTTCTTCATCGGCAGGACTTTCACCTTGTTGTTGAAGAATTGCTCCTACAGCAAAAGTACTTCCATTCGAATGATAAAAGCCTTTGAAGGATTAACTTCTTTTAATACTGTTGAGGTTACTATACATTGCTTTCGAATTATAAAGGCTTGATGCTCTGGTTTACTCTGTTTTCCAGCAATGTTATTCTTTGTCATATTGCTAAGGGAGTCTAGTGGTATTTGAGAATTTTGGAAAGAATTTTCTAAACCATATACAAGTTTGCAAAAATGATTGAAGTTGCTTGATATTTCTTGGACAAATGAATGCTTTATATTGTTGCTATTTTATATTGATGCACCTCTATTCTGTAGGAAGTGATCCAAAATCCAAGATATTTTACACAAGGGCATGCAAATTTACATTTGTCTATTTGCGGATAATTTATATTTTCAAAGTCTATCAAGCACATTTTTTAAATCTTGCAAAAGCTGTTCAAAGGTGTTTTCAAACAAAACAAAAATATAATCCAAACAGACTAGGTTATTCAATGATGGTAGTACATTTCGGAACTAATCCAAGAGAAGCTGAAAGATTTATTAAGGCATTTCTTAAACCATATTTTCTTTCTTTTATTTTTCTTTTATTTTTTATTTTTTTTTAATATACCAAACAGGCACACAAATGCAAACTTGACTTTATTCTCAGGATTAACCTTGAATTTAGGATATCCAGTTTTTAAATAAAGAGTAGAAATAAAAGCTGTGGATTTTGCATTGTGCAGATGAGCATCCATAAGAGACAGTGGATACTTATCAAGTACAGTTATCACATTTAGCTAACGGAAATCTACACACAATCTCAAATAATTCCATTAAGTTTAGGAACTAGAACTATCTGAGATGTCTTCGGAGATTCACATTCCTTATAACATCATAGCTCTTTGTTTTTGGGAAACAGACTATAAGATACAGATACAATTGGTGGATGAGCACCTATATTAATATAGTGTTTAACATAAGGAGGCTGTTCTCCCCTAGCCAGAAATTATCTTCATTTTTATTAATCAGAGAAATTAAGTGACTTATGTTTTCAGTATCAAGAAACTGACCTTCTTTTTCTCGCAAATAAAGATTATTAACGAGTACAACAGTAGCATTGCTTTTTATTGGATCATCATTTGTAATTAAATTCATATGACAAGGATTGTTAAAAACTCCGACAGGAAAACCATTTCTTGGTAGGGATAAATCTTTTGCAAATTGTATTCTGTTGATTGATTTATCACCAAAGTACCTGTAGTTGTATCTCCTGTCCATCACAATTCTTGATTTACTTAAGAAATCAACACCTAGGAGAGTGAGATTAGCCTTTGCACGTTGCAGAAAAATTAAATCTATTTGGAAAATTTCTGCCATAAACTCTTATAAGCACTACTGTTTTTTTTAATTTTTTAATTGATATAGATTGTTAATCATCAGCCAGACACACTATAAGACCAACTTATATAAATTTTTATCCCCGATTCCTTAAAAAGTTAAATATCAAACAATTCTCCACCAACAAATTGGTTAGCTCCTGTGTCAGCATAAACTGTCCCTGTAGCTTCATAAACTTTATTGCTAAGTAAAGCTACTGGAGAGATGATGCAAATAAACATTTGAATAGCATTGATATGTGCGCTTCCTTTCTTCGGATATTTTGCTTTTATAAATCCTGGATAGCCATATCCATAAGAATAAATAGAGTTGTAAACATTTCGTGTTGGAATATAGTTTGAGTTCGAAACTGTATTTTAGTGGGTATTAAAAAACCAGTCTTTTCAAATTTAGGGAACTAGGGAATTGGTTTTTCTTTAATTCTTGAGCACCTGTAGTTCTTGGAAATTTCGATTTATATAATTCTTTGGATTTTGAAGATTTTGTTACTTTCTGAAAAGAGAAGTTTATATTAAGTCTAGCTTTCCAGCTAACAAGACAGAATCATCGAATTTTTACCAATTGTCTAAATAGTGATTCTTATATTCTGGAGGGTATTTCTTTAATTTGATGAGCAAGGATATGTTCTTTTAATTTGTCAAAAGAAGAAATTTCTAATTTCTTAATCCAACCTTCAAAGTTTGTCTTGTGCTCTAAAAAAGAAATTAATCTTTCCATATGGAATTTTCACGTTTCTGATTTCGATTAAAAAGAATTCTGAACTGGTCTGCTGTTAGTTTAAATCTTTGTGATAATATAATACGAAATATGGTTGTAATTTTTTAACATTTCTTCAGGCTCTTTTGTGATTAGTTAGGAGATTCACAAACTAAATGTGATGCCCAATAATTAGATGTATTTAAAAGTTTTGTTTGTCCTCTAATAATTGTTAAAAACAAGGTCATACCATCTGGGATAATGCTGGAAACACATTTTTTTAAAATCAAACCACATATGAATAGGATCAATGTGACAAGCATGTACAGCTGTAAGAGAGTTTGATATTGTCCTAAGATTTTCAAATTCATGTTAACATTTTGCTTCTATTGATTCTGTTTCAGTTTTTCTTCTCCATTCTTAAGTTTCTATTTAAATTTTTGTTTCTAAATTTGTTCTTGTTTTTTTCTTTCTTCAATTATATAAAGAAAGAATTCTTTGACAAAATCCTTTTCATGATTAGAGCTTTTGTAACAGCTTATTTAATTGATATACTCGAGGAATTAGAGTCATCATTTATACTTCCAGCTTTGAAAATTAAGTCTTAATAAGTCCTGCTTTTTGCCTTTTCCCTTTTCCCAAGAATGACGTAGTTAATAGTTAGTTTATGCCTGCTTAAACTCGTTTTTAACAAAACTCAAATATTTAACAAACAATAAAAATTAAGTGTCTACTCAACATTAAATTTTAATATTTCGTAAATTAATTTTTGTTTTCAGTTTCAAAACAAGAAATAATTTAAAATTATTATGCACATAAAATGCATCAGCATTTCTAGAACAATGAAATAATGTTTGAATTGAAATATTTCTTGCTTATATTATATTTAAGCTTAAAATTTCAATGACTAGTACGATCATTTCATTTTCGTTTTGAAAGCAGAAATGATTTGCATACATTACATACATTATAATATGACATACATTACAAGCCAATTTTTCTTTAACAGAAGCAGAAAACAAAATTCTACAAGGATTGATACAAATCTGTATTGTTTGTTCACAATACACCTAACATATGATCGAGAACAAAATACTTGCTTACAAGAATAAAAACAATTTAAAATTGAATTCTAGAAATAAACAAATTTATAAACATTTAACAGCAATTTTATACAAATATGTATCATATGTATATCAACTATTAAATTTACTCAAAATTTATGTTTTATTTATAAAACGAAAATATTTTTTAAACACAAATTTTCATTTATATAATCACAAACAACTAAACTTGGATAGAGTATTCAATATTCAAATAATTTTAACGAAAAATATTTGCAACTGTGAGAGAAAATCTAAGTAATAATATATATAATTTATTAAATTCTATCATATACACTGTAGTATTACACTGAACACCAAAAATGTAAACATAAAAATGATTCTACTAATTTATTCAAAACGAAACTTCTTTACTTAGTTAAAGAAATAACTTTCTTGAATATTTTATAGTCACGACCTAAATTTATCAGATTACTTTAACATTTAAAATGAAATAATTATATTTTCTCTCACTTTTCATAGAACCGCAATTTTTGATTTCGAAATTTCATTTATAATGAATGATTCACATATGAATTTTTGCACTATTTCACTTAATTTTTTTTTCGAAATTTCGTCCTAAAAATCTCTCGCGTATCAACACTTTCTGAGTCTAGGAACAGGATTTCTCTTAATTATAAATCCTATTAAATGGCCAATTTTCATTTTATTTTATTTTCAAGTTTGTATTTTCTTATTCACTGATTGCGAGCATAAAAAAGTCTTTGAGGGGGACAAAGATTGAAAAACATCGAATAAAGCATAAGTTAGTGAAGAATTCGAGTGATAAATAAAAGTTTATAGATATGATATAATGTTTACTTTGGACTCTGACATTGATGTAAATGAATTCTTATAAAAATTACTATTTCCAAAAAATTCGTTCTTCAATAAAAACTCTGAAAAAAATTCGTTTAACAAGTTAAGAATTTAACTGATTAAGAGTAAAATTGGAAAACGGTTATAAAAAATCACAGTGAATGTAAAAAGTAAGTTAAAAGCATTTATAACATTAAATTGTCTAAAATAAAATTGGTATGGAAGATAACTTTCTAAATTTAGTTAACATTTAATAAAAGTCAATGAGGAAAATGCAAACACTGGGTAAAAGTATTGTTGAGATCGAGTAGATCGCATAGATGTAGATTAAAGAAAACTAGATTAGCAGAGAAAATAAGTTCTGGTCTCAATGATCACCTGATCTTTATCCCATTAATCACTTTTGAAGAACAAGTTGAATGATTAATTACATTTATAATCTGCGCAAACTGAGAGAATTTCAGACCAAACACAGTAAAATCGTGGTAAAAATATTTTGGGAAAGTAATTTAGCATTTTCCCAAACTTGTATAATTTATCACGATCATGTGTGAATTTATAGCTTAAGACTATGTTTTCCTATTTTTAAAAATGTTCATGCATTCATGGAATTAGTTCTATTCCTGATATATTTATTTATGAAATATAAAAAAGAAACATATCACTAAAATAAATGAATTTTAACAACTACGTTTACAAAAATGCATTTAAATCCTTCTATAACTAACATGGTTATTTTATGAGTAAATAAAAGCTATTTTTCTAAAAGAATTAAAAAAATAATTTAACTGAACTTAATAAAAGTAAAGAATTCGACAGAAAAAGAAGTTGAAAGATAAAAGAAAATTTATTTGATTTCAACCCGCATTCAGAAAATTAACTAATTTGACGTGATTTCGAATTACCACGAAAAGTAATTCTTTGAAAGTAACCGCTAAGTGCTAAAATAAAAGCATGTTCGAAGAAACACAATAGGTATTTCTAAAAAAAGTACTCTTTTCTGAATTATTTGCCTATTGGAAATTCAAGATGAAAATAAAAAGAAGCCAGCTGAAGCGACTGCATTTTCTTCAAAGCATTCGGCTTCCGGAAAGATCTGGTAGTGAATAAAACAATCAATGAAAGTTTTTGGTACCATTTCCATTTAGATGGAATAGAAAAATCGTTTAGGTTCAATAAAAATACAAATAAAAAAATTTGGAAGAGAACTTTTGTCTTTCGTTCAGAGGAAAAGAAATACCATTGGTGTGCAATGAATGGCTTCGGAATTTCATTTGAGACTCCTTTTGGTATTGTTTGGAGCATAAGGTCTGGTCGTCGCTTCTTAAGATGCTTTATTGGTGCCTTAAAAGTGAAGTGTGTTTCATGTTAATAAAAGTTTTCCCTAAAAAACACTAATTATTATTTTCTTATTATATATATATATATATATATATATATATATATATATATATATATATATATATATA
>JAPDSC010013466.1:66549-77173 GCA_026290005.1 Latrodectus geometricus | reverse complement strand
ATATATATATATATATTAGTACAATTACCGTGTAAAAAGTTTTTTTTGAATTTAAAATATAATAAAATTAAATGCATTGTGTGAATGAAGAAGCCGCCATTCGTCTGCAACGTATTAATGACCGTAGCCTACAGCGGTCATCTTGTTGCTTGGTCGAAACCAATCCCATTAAGGCAGCACGTGACTTCCATAGAAAGCGGTCGTCCAGTCTTTGGCATCATTTAAGAACAGACCCTTCTGGGCAGATGTTGGTTACCTATAACCACAACTTTTGTTGCTTCTTTACAGCTGCGGACTATGGAGAAAATATAAAGACGCACTTTTCCGATACATAAAAGAAGAGCTTCCATTGCTTTGTTTCTATGACAACAGATTTTGGAGAAAAATTATCGTGAATAGAATTCTTTTATAGGAAATTAGTAAAAAATTAACTTTAGTAGTAAAAATGACAGATCTATATTTGCTTATTTCAGAAATATATAAAAACTAATTGCCACATTACTTTATAATTTATAAATCAGTTATATTATTAAATCAGTAGACAGTAGAAAGAATTTCTTCAATAATTGCATTTGGGAACAGAATTAACATTAATAAATCATTCAAAAGAATCAGATTATTTTTTTAATAATAGAAAACTGTCTTTTGCTGTTTTTACTAAGTTTCAAACTTAGTAATACTTGAACAATTACACTTGGTGTAAAATCTATTATTCTGCTCAATAATAATCTAAGAAATCTTTTTTTTATTTAAACTATTTAAGCAGAGAACATTTATTTATAATTGCATAAGCTAATTTAAGTTTTGTTAATGTAAATTTAAAAAGTAACAGTATATTTTTAACAATAAAACTTAAAAAAAAAATTCAGCATTGCTTAAACTTCAAAACTATTAATAAATTCAAACCTGTATAAAAAAAATATATTTCTGTATCATTATATATAATTATATGAAAAACATTATTTATTTATGTTCAATCACTCTATAATAATGTCATATTTCATTTAATATATTGAATAGAAATGAAGTATCCATTCAATAAATTTTGACGATTACAATTTAATAACTTTAACAGTTTCTTTTGACAATAATAATAAAAAATTATCCAAAAAAGTATAATTTAACAAGTTTTTTAATAATATTTATTCTATTTAACTGCAATATAATTTTAAACAATATTCTTTCTAAATTGCAATACTATTTTTTTATTCAAAAATTTCCTAACTGCAACATTCTTATTTTCTTAGATTAATGTTTTGATTAAATTTTAAAATATATAAATTAGTATATTATATAAGTATCGCAGCCATAAAATGCTAATTAATTCCATAAAAAGAATTTTTTTTAAAACCTTTGAATGAGATAGTATCATTAAAGAAAAATTCAAGTTGAAACAATTTCTTTTGAATCTAATATATTTACTGAATAATTAAGTTTCTCTCTTCTTAATATAAATGTTTCATTTAAAAAAATATGCTGAGTATAGTTCAATATATTCAAATAAAAATTTTAAAACAGCAGAAATTTAGGAGTATATGTGGAATGCCAATAAAAAAATTGAAAATTAATAAACTGCATCAGTTTTTATATATTTCAATCTACAATGTAATGTTCAAAGAATTAATATATGATTTTTAATATTTTAACGGTAGAAAGCTCCATTGCAATTTCTTTGATAGGTAGCAAAATTATTCTGGAATTTTTAAGTTTCTGGTATCATTTACCACAACAGTTAGTAATTCATCGAATGGTTACATATTTTCTCTTGCCTTCAGAAGTGATGATAACGATTGAAATTTTTTTCAAAAGTAAAAAAAATTATAAATCTAAATTTCACTATTTTCTGTAAGACCGTGATGGCTTGGATGATTAGAACACTGTCTATCGATAATGTGAACACATTATCAAAAGACAGTGAGTTGAAATTCCGGCTTAAGTGAAATTACGTTTTATTCAATAAAGATGGCTGGTAAAACTTAAATATTTAGTTGTCGCAATGCTCTTCAAGTGAATGATACCTCTAAGGTGCCAGATCAAATGTGGGCCTTCTGATTGGTCTGTTAAAAATATTGTTCCTTGGAAATGTTGTTGGTTATTTCTAGTGTCCTACTGTGTAATCCTCACTACGCAATTCTGTTTGATTACAACTTTTAAAAACATGTAATTTTAAATTAATGAATCAAAAATACATTACTTTGAGTAGATTATTAAATGGAAATATTCTTATGAACACTTAGAAATAGAAAGCATTTTAATTTAATAAGAAAAGGGGGAAAAAGAACTTTTTATGATATTAATTGCTTATGAGCTCTTATAATGAGTCTTAATTGGATATAAGTTTCTCTCTCTCAACGGTTAAATTTCAAATAAACAATATGGTATCTCTTGACGAAGATAGTAGACAAAGAATTTCTAAATTGTTTGAATGAAGATTATTCTCAATAAACACAGGAAACATCTATGTGTATATTTTAGTATTAGTATTATAAGTATGAGGTTTCTATTAAAAAAACATCTAGATGACTTGAAACTATTATTCTTAAAATCTTAATAGGCAAATACGTTTATTCTAATAAAGAATTTGCATAGCAAAATAAATGCCTACATCTGTTCAGTATTTTTTTATTAGCTAAGCCTTAAAATCGAGTCAATGAAGACATAAAAATATTTTATATATTCTGCAAAGAGTTGAATATAGGAAACAGGAATTTCACATAAGGGTTTTAAATCTGAAGCGCATATTTTGAACATAATTTTAAAATTGGCTTTTTTAAATGTTTATAATAAATATATAATAGACTTATTCAAACAACGTATTCATAGCACAAATTAGTCTCAATAGCTATTCTAAAAGCTTGAATTTTATTACAATCAATCATGCAAAAAAGCAATATCAACACAAAAAGCAATCATAGTAAAACCAATTTTTGATACAAGCATGCCATGCGAAAAAGCAGTAAAATATCTGAATCAATTTATTTTCATATTTAAGTAAGCATTCACAACTCTGCATTTTATGAAATACGTATGTGGGCGTGCCAAAAAGCAATAAAAGTAATTAAATTACTTTCAAAGAAAATAAAAATTCTAAGTTTTCAGCTGTTTATGAATACGAGTATAAGTGAACTGAAATAAATACAATGGGATATCATTACAGACTACAGCTATAATAAAAACGAAATTGTATTTCAAAAGCAGTTATAAAGCAATGAATATAATCATACTAGTTTCATTTGCAGAATTAATTTCTCTGAAATACGTACTATGAAAATGCCTGTGGATTTTACAGTTAAACGACACATAATTACATTTAAAAAATATTTCTTAGGGATCTAATATTTTCCCATCGATGAGATACCACATAACTCATAATGAGTCGAAAATATACCTTTGTGTCAATCATTAATATACGTCAGTAAAGGTGGGGATTTGTAGGTATTTGTGTACATTATTTATCGTTAGATAATAGTTTAATAAAGAATTGCGTATTTGAAATTACCAACTATGATTTTGGATCATTTTAATAGTCAAATTAAAGATCAATTCTGTAAATTATCTAATACATTTGAAACATTGAAGAAAATATTAGGAAAACATTGCGTGTTTGTGTGTAGTTCTACTCGTTTTCGTATTTTTAACTTCAGAATATGAATGACATTAAGTTGTAAAAATAAAAAATTTCTATAGATGTATGAAACAATGATTTTATTACTGTGTTTTATTGTTTTGAATATTAAATCTGTATTTAAATAATATAATTTAAAAAATATAAATTTATGTAAATATAATTAAATTATATAATTTAAAAAATTCCAAGAAAGTATTTAAAAAGGCAGGAGACAATTTGCCGTAAAAACTTGTAGTTTAGATTTTGTTTATTACGAAATATGCTTTTATCATATGTAAATGATTACTTAAAACGCATAGTAGACTTAAAGAAAGACTTATAATTTAAGTCTTTCTTTATAATAATTTCTTTTATAATAATTTCTTTTATATAAATTCTTAATAAATAAATTTGAGGATAGATATAATATGAAATAAATAATAGCTTCAGAAACAAAATTCTAATTTTTGACATGGATAGTTTTTTAATTATTTCTTTCATAAATAAATGTATGCAATATCAACGAATAACCTGTCATTATTCTCTGTAAAATCACCTGGAAAAATTTCCAAACTTGTTGAAAATTTTTATTTTTGTTTTAAATTTAAATAATTAATAATTTTCTTAATTTTGAAATATTTTATATATTATTTCATGCACACTCTTTTTAGTTTTTAAAAAAGTTACATCACATTTTTTAAGAAAATTTTCCACTTTCCTTTTTAATTTCCTTTCCTGTTTTTGAAGAAAAGTAAAATAAAAAATAATGTTGTTCCTTCGGAGCTTCGTCATCACCAAGAGCTTTCTTTGGAACCTTTTTTCCTAATGAAGTCTTCAACTTTCCCAGCACGCTTTGAATTGAATTTCTTTGTTCTGAAAAAAAGTTGAAAGTGTTTGTTAGAATGAAACTTGCTCGAGTTACGAATGTCTTAATTATGAGAATTGAATTCGAGACGCTTTTTGTTTCCTGAAAGTAAATTAAAAATAAAACTATGCAACACAGTTCTTTTCCTTAGATAAAGGGATAATGTTATAAGTATAAAAATGATTTATGATGTGGGTACCACTTTTTTTTTCATAAAAAAAGCATTATTTAATTCAATGATATATTAATTCGTAGCAAGGAATACGACACTCGAATTTAGTTGTTTATTTCAAATGTGAAGTTTTTTAAATATAAGTCTGAAAAATCTCTGATTAAAAGGATAACTAAAACTATTCATCTTTAACTAAATATTTACCGTTTTATTAAAATAATTGAGTTATTATTATATATTATTGTTTTAAATAACAATTATGTTATTTCGTGTTTAAAAAATTTATTTAAAAATTTCTTTAATTTTAATATTTTACTATATAAAATTTTTATAATATTATTTGCGGTATCACACATAAATTTATTTTGCTTGTACTCGTTAAAAAATTCAAATGAACTTTTATAAATTAATGAAATATTTACACACTGGTTATCTTAAATTAAGGAAAAATCACGAAAATGACGATGATGCAAAAAGTTATGCAGGAATTTAATGAAACTTATATGAAACTGTATGATACGTTATACTACACAAAGAAACATAAAATAGCATAAAAAGAAATCACCAAATAAATATGGTGTTATAAAAGTTTGCTTGTTTATAAAATGTACGAATGGGAGGTGTAAGTGTAGTATAGAGGTAAAGTAACTTTAATATGGTGTATGATCAAGCTGAAAAGCAATACATCGCATGCAGCGGTATGTGATGCTCCAAATTATGCGGGCTATTAACTGTATACGAAGTGCACGCCATTGATCTTCCAAAGCAGTTGAAAGCCTAGATAGGGTCTTAGGAAAGGGATTTAAAGCATCTGAACATCTCCTAGAGAATCATAAATATGCTCAATTGGATTAAGGTCTGGTAATCGAGATGGCCACAGTATGCACTCAATTGTTTCTTGCTCAAGATAAGCATCCTTGATGCAAGCCCTTTGTGATTTTGCATTATCATCTTGTAGCACGAAAGCATCACCTAGGCATAAGGGTGCACATAAATCCAGCATAAGAGCGCACATAAGCATCAAGGATGTCATCTTTATAGGTGTGAGCATTAACATTTTCACGGGAAAAGACATGGATGTCTGTGCGTCCATCCAAAAAGACACCATTCCAAACACAGACGCTGTCTGATTCGTATGTTTTTCTTCCTCGGATATTTCAGGGATGAAAATGAGTTCCACGTTCCTTCCAAATAAAAATGCACATACCAGTTTAAAAGCTGAACCTGGACTGAAGAGAATAGCTCTCCATGGATAACGCATCAATGTTGATGTACTCAATTATGGCGTGACGTGAGCGGGATGCAAATGACTTTCACCTCGCATAAAGACCACACTTGTAAAGCCTTCAACGTTGCTCTGGATACCAAGCTTCCGGAGCTTGCAGAAATATTTGAGTTCAACCGGAGTTGCGATTCTATTCCTTCGTGCACATAGTGACAAATATCGGTTATCAGCACTCGTGGTAACACGTGGCCGGCCTTGGCTGAACATCCTGGATGCCGAATCCATGGTTAGAAATGTTGTTGCTGAAGTCTATGAATCACAGACGGACTGACATTCAGCCATCTAATCATTTCTGCCTGACTTTGTACTGCATCGAGTCTCCCAACAGTTTACCTTCAAAATTATTTGATCCAATGTTACTGGAGGCCATGGTTAATATTTCACTATGCCAGATTCCTAACTTTAGAAGCGCAGCGATAATTGCCGAATTCCTCTGAGACATTCATTTTTATGCTCTTCGCAAATGACGTATTCCAAGAGCTGTGCCACTATTTTGCATAGTGTCACATTGCTCAGCTCTTATTACTTACCGACATATTTATATTTCATTAAGATTTAGTTTTTATGGAGTTATTGCTAGTTTTGTGAATTTTTCTTAATTTTTGGGAATCTGAGTATTTGGTAAGATATTTTCATAACTTTTAAAAATTATTAATTAACAGAATATTGATATGAAAAAAATTATTAATATAATAGGAAGGATAAAATTTGGACATAATTTTGATTTTAATCAGCTATTTGTCAAAATACAGGTGTCATTTAATAAATTTAATGAATGTCCCTACAATTTCTCAAATAAAATAACTACTCAATTAAACTTTAAAATTGCTAATTTTAAGCATTTAAAGAATAAATTTATATACTTGCTCTAACGGAAATAATACATAAATTCTATCCTAATTTATTAAATGATATTACAGACTTTTAAATAATATTAGTCTTCCTTTTTTTCTCACCAACATAGACAATTTTTGCGAATCTACTGATATAAATCCTTGATCGGAGCTCACTTTAATAGCCATGTAGTTTTCATTTCATGTGATCATAAATTATTTTTAATATCAATAAATATGACAAGGTAAAAAATATTCAAATAATTGTCACTTTATACTAAAAAACATTTTTATTTTACAAATGCCAAATATTAGCTCTTAAGTCATTAGTTCCCTTGCTTTCTAATATATTTTAACAAAAACTTCAAGAAGAGAAAGTCCAAAATTTTTGATAATAATAATAAGATTATAATGATAATATTTACTATTTATTAAGGAAATAGTGTTAAATTAATAATGATATATTAACTACAAGAAATTTAATTGCTAAACAATAACTATAGTTAAACAAATTACAGTATGGTTATCCATTACTCTAACTCTGTAAAGGTGCCAGGCAAATAGTCACGTCCATTCAGACTTTTAAATGCAATCATTACTCTCTTAGAGTACTGGGAATAATAGTTTTATCGTTCAGAATTATCCATCTTTTACTCCCACCATGTTGAATCATATCCTATTTAAAAATATTTTTTAGAACTCAATATAACAATATATTTAGTAGTATGAAAAAAGGAGGTCGAGAAATAATGCTTTAATTTATAAAAGCCCTTTTCTTAATAGATCTATCAGCTTCTTTGTTGAAATCAATTCCACAGTCGACTAAAATCCATTGGAATTAGATTCTGAGTGAGACTGTTTTAAGTAACTGCCCATAGTCCGAAATTCTTATGTTTATAAATCAAATGGCTAAACTTTATTAAAAGCTTACGAAATTTGGTGAAGAGAAGCATAGAATTTTAGAGGAATACAGAATGAAAAGGTTCAGTAAAACTACAATAATTTAGGAGAATTTAACTTTTGAAAAATCTTAAAACCAGTATTATAACCAGTTTAAAACCAGCATTGTTCATGAAAATTTGTTAAAAAAGTGAGTATACATGAAATTAACTAGTAACATGTCGGTGTTTAGGAGGAAAGCTTTGTTCCTTATGTGGAAGATGGTTTTTGAAAATTGACATATACGAAGAGAGAAATATAAAACAGTACAAAACAAAGTATAATAAAAACGTGTAATAATTAACTAAAACAATTATGGTATAAAAGGTATTCCCTTTAAGTTATTTTTATCGTCAAAGCTGATAATATCTTTCCTTATATTTCTCAACAAATATATAATTTATTAAGTAATCTACAGTATCTTATGATAACAACTGTATGGTTCTCGATAATATATTTCTATTTACATGTTTATTATAATTTTATTAAGTTAATTTTTAAAAAAGCAAAGTATAATCTATTTAGTTTTTCCGTTTAAGTGAAGCTTCCTTTGTTGAAAAATGTTTAGCATTATCTCATGCGGTAATTATAAATTTAAGCATCAATGATTCTTTTAAATCTGTTTTGGCCGAATAAATGACAAAGAATTTCATAAGAAGGCTAAATCAGTGTTGTGGTTTAGGTAATTTTCTTAACATAGAAAAACAATAGAGATAGAGCAAAAAAAATTAGGATCAAATTCATCAAATCACAAAAGTTACTTCATACTATATTTAATTGCAAAACTGTTGTAAAAAACATTGATATAATAAAAGTCGTTGGGGGAAATAAACAGAAGAGAATATAAAAGAGAATTCAGTAATTAATTCTTTCGAAATTAGCTCACAGACTATTTTATTACAGAATTTTTAATGAATTCTATTCAGTTTTTATTAAGGTGAGGATCATGAGAAAACCCCGTTGAATGCGCTTAAAAAAAGAAAGAATATATCTTTTGCCAGCTACTACAAAATACATTGACTTGCAACTAATGCAAAAAATTTCATTTGAAACAAAAGCAAAACATTTTTACGTTGCATAAAATAATTAATTTTTATATTTTCAGATATAGAGTTAGTATGACTTAATTAAGCGTGACCGTTTATCCAATGAACCCATCTCTCACATTCGTTAAAAAATCGATGATCTGCTACTTACACGAAACTTTCCTTTTATAGTTAATAATAACCTATAGTATTTTAATGGACATAAATATATTATAAGTAAATATTTTTATGTCCTCAGTTATAAGTATTTTTTATCAAAATAAGCTATTTGATAAGAAATTAGATTAATCTAAACTAGAACACGATTTTCTATGAGTCTACAATTCTTCATTGGTTATAAAATCTATTGTTTATAAGAAGTTTTTTTTTATTAAAACAAATAATATATGCATATTAAGCATGAATATACATAAATTTTTATTAAATATATTGCTGGAAATAAGATCGGATAATATGTGCTTAAATTGAAATACTTTTTCTAAGAATGATCTACTATAATTGGTGACTTATGAGCAAATCTTATATTTTAAGAGCACACACATTTACTATAGTTTTAGACAAGTTCATACACATGATATAAAATACTTCATATTTTCATGAATTTATCTTAAAATATATTTTTATAAAAAACATAAAATTTCAACTCAAGAAACTACTTTTCATCTCACTTTCGAAGCTAATTTACGAAACAGCGGCAAAAGTAGACCCAGAAAAATAATCTCCATTTGTTTTCAAACATACTATTTATCCTTTTTAATGCTTTTAACGAGCAATTACCGGGCCTTCCTCGAGACAGTAAACCTCCAGAGGATACTTCGTCAAATGCGCAAGGATATGGCTGCGTGGGACAAGAAATAACGCTTTGGAAAATTGACAAGGCTTGAGAGGGTGGAGGGACCTAAAACACACTTCTTTAAGAAGTTTTGCCTTTAATCCTAGCAGCGGTAGAGCAGCGAAGAGCTTAGGAAATGACGGAACAGGGTCACTGTTTCCAGGAACGTTAATTGACTTTTCGAGGACTTATATATTTTTTCCAAGGACTTTCTCCGAGAAGTGGGCTTAATTCGAATGGGCGGTAGATCTCACGCGGAATTAAGTTGGAAGTTCCATGGGATTTGGTTCTCTTGTAACAAATTCCAAATATTTGTTTCGTGACAGCAAAAGCAGTGAGAGCTCGTGTTGCTTTGTTTTTCGTCAGCTTCAGAAATAATTGTTTTTGAGAGCCATGTTTGTTCAGAGATATTAGTTGGACGTTTCTTATTTATGACGACACACTCTGCGTAGGAAGCAGCATTGAATATTGCTATGCTACATTGACACAATATCTTGTTTAGAGACAAAATATCTTTTAAATCACTAATATTTCTCAGTTAACTTTTAGTGATCAACAATAATTATTTTTCCAAAGTATACATCTTTATTTCAGCTATTTTTAAAATAAATAATAAGCTTAAGCATCCTAATGTAGAAAAAGTTTAATAGGTCTTAATTTTATATATAGATATTAAA
This sequence comes from Latrodectus geometricus, assembly GCA_026290005.1. Lineage (NCBI taxonomy): Eukaryota > Metazoa > Arthropoda > Arachnida > Araneae > Theridiidae > Latrodectus > Latrodectus geometricus. The sequence goes on along the minus strand of JAPDSC010013466.1, from coordinate 66,917 downwards.
TATTTACTCTATTAGATTTTATAAAACTTTCACAACAAAAATTGCATAAAAAGATTGATAGAAACTATGTTGCTCTCACCCTGATTTTAAATAATATTTTATTGTATATATAATCATATTGCAGCAAATTCTCAAACTTTGAATTTATTATTATCCCTGTTTTTTTTTTTCTCTAAGCTTTATGTTTTCATAGTTAATATTCACCAATGTTATTATTTATTTTAATTTTATTTATTATTACTAAAATGGTAGAGTGAGTAAAAGAGAGTAAAATAGATAAATAATTATAAAAAAGCATATTTTCAGTATACTTAATATGCAAATATTCTTCTTAGCTTTATTTTTCATTGATTTGCTTTTTATCATTG
>JAPDSC010013466.1:45320-61549 GCA_026290005.1 Latrodectus geometricus | reverse complement strand
CAACAATAATTTAACTGACATTGAGTGTCAACAATAACATTCTAACTACCACGAGAAATGAAGTAATGAAATACTAAAATTACGACTTAAACATTAATTAGTGTTCACTGTCTTTACATATAATTTTGCAATTATACATGTTCTGTATTTTATTATTAAATACATTGAAATCCATAAAAATTTCGAGTTTGCTGCCACTGCGATTTCAAAACGGGAAGAGTAATTATTTAGTGCTGCTTGTTGAAATATATTTTAATAGTTATAATTCTTATATTGTTATAATTCAAGCTATAACACAAAATGATAAATTGATTAAGATTAATTCTATATTAAGCTATTACGCTATGAGGCTCTTATGAATTGTAAAATAAAATATTATAGACAGTGAAAGAATTATGAAATTTAAGTATAGTTTGTGATGACAAATTATTAACTCGATTTTGTAATGATTTGTTAATAAAGTTAACTAATAAAATGATGATGAAAGAATAATGGAAAAAAATATTAAAAATAAGTAAATATAAAATCAAAAATAGAACAGAAGTGTAAATAAAATTAAAATGAGAAAACATTGAATAATTTCATTTAAATTAATATGTTCTAAAAAAACATAACATTAATGGGTTTAAATTTTATTTAAGGTAATTTTAATTAAGTATTTAATTAACGCGAGTAATACATCCAAAAATGAAATATTGTTAGACAAATGATGAACTTTCCGCCGAATTAATTCGAAGAACGGTGAATAGAAAAAGAAATAGTGAAGTCTGTGAGTGAAACCAGATTTATGGGGTATAATTTATTAAAACTATGGTTAATAAAGAATTTTTTGAAAAAACAGCTACAAGATTGGGAAAAAGAAACTTTTGAAAGCATGGTATCCTACTGAGCAGAGGATGTGTTAGAGACATTGAGTATTGTAGAAGAGATGCGTGTGTGTGTGTGTGTACAGTATGTTCTTAGTGTATTCAAGGTGATTTGAGATTTTTGCATAAGTTGTGTGGGAGTTAAGGAATTCTAAGGATAGTTGGTTCTCTTGTGAGTAATGTATATAAGGAATGGCTGGAGAAGAGATATCCAATTTGGAAAAAAGTATCGTTCTTATTACCTAAATGTAGGAATAATTGGTAAGAGTTATTGATACTCATGGGTGATTAACAAAATTCATCATATTCACCAATGATTATATCAATAACTCCTATCATAATGATCTAATCAATAAAAAAATAAAATATTAGTTTGAGGAAAAAGAAATCCCTTGTTTCAAGTGAATTTTATGTAACTTGTAGTGGATTTGATTTGTGTAAAAGGTTTAAAACTGCTTTAAGGTCAATCTTTATGTTCTGAATGATGATACGACTGATAATATGTGGTCAAATTCGATCATTTCTGATATTTTACTGAGATTTTGACAACGTTACAGCCATGCGAGGTGGATCCTTAACATCAGAAATATCTGAACAGAATTGGCGTAAGCAAAATTGCACATAAATAGCTGTTAAAGTATCAGAACCATAAGCAAGCATCCCCAATTTTAGCCGCTAGGCTTACATTTTCGTATTTATCGAAGAAGAAACTGTAAAATATACCGAAATTTCTCTTGGATGTCTTCCATTTTCAACACCCTATAACTCACAATTAAATAACCAAAAAAAAAGCATGTGAATTTTCATATTGCGAAATGTCACCTTTCTAACGAGCATAAAACTTGCTTGATCTATACTTTACACGATCAGTCATCTATATAAAATATAATCTTTTTCCCCAAAATAATAAATTCTTTTCCTGGAATTCTAATAATTTGTTTATGCTTAAGATACAACTATATTATCATTTAATAAGTTACCCTTAAAAAAATTAAAAGTTATTTTAATTTGTCAATGGAAACATATTATGAACTAAACAAAATTTTTCTTCTTGAATTTTGAATTCAATATATTTACTAAATGCTTACAACCAAAAAAGCACACACGAACCATGCAGATAACACAAATTAAGTTTTAAATTTTAAACGAAATATTCCCCCACCAACCCAACTATGTCACTTCGGAATCAGAATATTTTCATCCAGAAAATTACTATATTCTACCCCAAAAATAACTATATATAATAACAGAATAAGGATTTCTTCGTCGTTTTAAATTTTTGGTTTCTTTAATATGGCAGGTAAAGCCTTTTTAAAATTCTTTGACGAATGTTACAGTATTAAATTTAAGAATACATTAGTTTTATTTCACACTTTGTTAATATAGTTTTATTTTAAAGAGTAAAACACAAGGTTTTTATATTTTGTATACATTTTAAAAAAATTCACATCTATTCTTTTCCTAAAGTTAATTTTGTTAAAATTTCAGAGTGTTCCTGTTATAATCATTATTTTTAATCAGTATATTTAAGTCGAATCCTGTATTAAAATCAGTATATTTAAATTGAAACTATAAACAACTTTCTAATAATTTCTTTTAATTGATGACTTCGGCATGTTTTACATCATCTCATGTCATGAGGTAATAGCACGAAGTAACGCTTTGGTATTATCAAAAGTAAGATATATTTGAAATAAATATAAGTAAAATCGCACATTGAAAACTATTTAAATTGCATATTATATATAATATGCATGTATATATGTAATACATAATATTGCAAATTTTTTTTATAAATGTTTTTTATGATTGCCCTGCACTTCCAAATTACAGAGGCACTATACAAATGATATTGCATTTATGTATTACATCATCAAATGTATTACATATGATGATTTATGTAGAAAGGCTTCAATGATGTTATATTTATATAATACCAATTATATTTAATGTATAGTTCATAAAAAAAGTATTAGCTTCAACGAGTTAATTAAATATATCCAAATCATAATGTATTATATTTATTTACTTGTTGAAGCTAACATTTTTCTTTAAATTTAAGTATATTTAATGAAGCTCATAATATTATATTTCATTCAAAAATGCTATACTAAATACGCAATTAACTCTTTGAAAATAGAACGCAATTAGTACATTTAAATGTTAATTATAAAAATTAGATTTGTTGATTAATTATCTGATTGCTCAATTTATAGATTAAAATCACTTCAAAAACTGTGCTTTTTGTATATTTTAAATCTTTAAGCATTTGAAAATTGAAATATTTATTTCTCTTTTCTAAAGAAAATTTTTATAGAGAATTTTATCGAGAGAAACGAAACTATTACAGAAAACCATTTTAGATGTCATCAACCTAAAATATTTTTTTAGTAAGTTTCGGTTGAATTGCAGATAATTTCTATTTATTGCATAAAATAAAAAATATAACACTTAAGAAAAATATAAGTACCGAAATAATATATTACTTATCCCGAAAAATATGTATCATTATCAAAACAAATCACTTTGAGAATCTAATAAATCAACTGGAATATATACTTTGTCAAATGCTGAATATTTTCCAGCAGTCATTTCTGTATAGAAAAGGTGACAGTGGTGTAGAAATAAATAACTAGTATTTTAAACGCTTCAATTTAGTGGATATTTACTGACCTCTGTTGATTAAATTAATTTTGATAATTTAAGTTAAGCGCTTATATACAATGCTGTATATTTATTTCATTGATTAACACTTAATGGTGAAAAGGCAGGATACGCTTTTCAATAAAGAAAAAAAACAACACATCCCGGAAAAATCGAGGAATGTGCTTATTTTGCTTAAACTGTGGAAAATAATAGAAATATTGTTAGTTATGAATTATATATAGTTTATATTAGTTGTGAAATATTGTTAGTTAAAATTAAATAGAAATATTGTTAGTTATCATACATAGCATTAATGTAAGCAAACGTTTAATACTTTATACGTTTTTCCATTAATGCCTTCGTTTATGACCAAATTCATTTCGCATTTATTATCTTTAAGCAAATTAATGCCGTGTAATATATTTTTTATACCCATTTCTTTTTATTCAAAATAATGAAAATAACATCGGAAACGTTAATGCTTTTGCATTTAGATAATGTGATCGAATTTTACCTCGCTTTGGATTCTTATAGAGATTCGAAATCCATTTCAAATTAAATGTGCCGCTCCAAATATCTATTATGCGAAACAAATGAAACAGCTCTTCAAAAGTGTCTGGATTCAAACCACGGACCTTTTACATTGTTGACTACAGTTCCACCATTAGATAACAGAAGTTTATTTTTTATGACTGGAAATTCTATAGAGCACTGAATTTTACTCTTTAAACTTCCTAAAAAATGGACTTTTTTCTTTATTAGACCTTTCAATTACTTCAATTTTTTTAATCAATATTTCATTAAAGTGCTAATTACATTATAATTCTAAAGAATGTAATTGTTCAATTGTAAAATTAATTTTTTTCTTTTCTATATTTGTATATGTTAGACTTTATACATGCATATTTCCTATCAAAATATATATCACCAAAGATTTGTTATGTTACATGGAGTTTACACATTCTATATTTAAAATTAAGATTCAAAATATTAATAATCATAGACTATAGAATTTATAAACTATAAAGACCAATAAATGAAACACTCTTACACAGTTATTTACTTAAAAATTTTGTTTCATTGATGAAATATATCTGTATTTGGTACTTGAATTGGTACCCGTACTTGGTACCCGTCAACTGAAAAATAGCATATCTGCAAATGTTGAGACTCATCTCCATATATTGCAGTTTTGCATGTGTCTTGAAAATTAAACTTTCTACCATTTGCTTTTAGAAAGTCTCAGTTCATAATTTTCACATTCTGAAATTTAATAACTGTAAAAAATATATCACTTACGTAGTTATGAATTATTTCTAAGCAAGGTAAATAATAATTCTTTAACGTATGTTATATAATATGAAAGTATTCAAATTTTGCATTTATTAAAAAATAAATGGTAAATGTATTTTACATCATTTTTTCTCATTCTAATTGCTTTTTAAATTTCTTACGTATATACGTCTTTCCATGCATTTTCCCTTTTATTTCTTCAGAGATTGTTACGCAATAAGATATTATTTTCTGTGTAATCAAATATTTTATGAGTTATTTTAGCAGGTAGCTTTTTTTTTAATACTAATCATTTCTGAAAGAAAGGATAATATTTTAGCTATTCACTTCAGAGAAAAAATTACTGTAATATTCACATAAAAATTCTTTTTTTGAAAAAAAGTAGCTTTTTTGTTGTAAATGTATTTTATTAGTTTTTTAAAAATGATTACATAGAGCCTATTTGTGTATGCAAAAAGTAAGAACCTAAAGATAATTCTGCGAATTTTTTGCTAGAAGTTTTGAATAGCTTAAAAAATTTTAAATGTCAAAAAATGAAAGGAAAAAAAAAAACTTTTCCTTTTTATAAGTTTGAATGTTATCGGCTGATATGGTACATTAAACTCGAATTTACTTCATTAACTCCCGTCATTTGCAGGGTATCCTGGAAGTGTACCATAAAAAATTTGACTTAGCAGGGAGAATACATAAATTAAAACATGAAGCCATTATTTATATTTCAATGTTTTGTTAATTTATTTCTTCTCGTAAAATTGAATTTAACTCATTTTTACCACCATGAGTTAGAAAATTATTATTAATTTAATGCATTCTTCAATAGAATCTTTATATTCATAAATCATTTCTTATATTTCATTTAATTTCTTAGTTGATAAAATACTACAGATAAAACTAAATAATAATTATTTTTAATATATTAATTTAAAAAGCGAAATTATAGAAATTTATTTACTTCATGATTAAAATTATATTTCTGCAATTAAAATATTCATTTTTATAAGGAGAAATTTTAAACTATATTTAGTATTTTATTATATATTTTTGAATATTATCAATAAAAATTGTTTTTCAGCAGTCATATTGATATTAATTCCATGTGTTTTCTTTTAAGATTAAGAGGTTCTTAAAGTTTCCAGTGTTATCTTTGACTAGTGTTTGAAGATTAACTGAATGTGGAAGTAACTGGAAGTTTACGAATGGTTATATTAAGAAAACTAGTTCTAAAATTAAGCCACAAGTACTATTCTATCCATCTATAATCAGATTTTGAACCCAAAGTTTCGTTAAAAAGAAATAAGACAATTTTCATAACTAAATAACTGTCAAAAGACGCAAATCAACATTTCATGTTTGAGTAGTTTCAAGTTGTTGTTGATCATGGATCCTATATAGTTGTTACTGGATCACTTTTCGTGACCCTGCAACAACTAGATCTGGTACATGAATAAATGTATTCTAGTAAAGTCAATCACTAGTGGAGATAATAATTAATTCCCCAAACTTAAACCTAATTAGTCTAAGGGGTGTTGTGGAGAAGTTGGTTTTAATTAATTAGTTGTTAAATGGCTCTTATTGCGTGTTGTAAAAACTTTGCAATCGGGGATAAAAATAAATCTTTTAGATGGCCGCTGTTCAGTCTTGAAGTTGCTGTCATGTCTGGTCGAGATTAAGAATGTAACGAGTAATTTAATTATTCTCAAATGAAAATTTTTACTTATTTGTAAATATGTATGCATACATAAGTGCGTATAAAAATATGTATTGTATATACAAATAATGTCATTAACACACTAATATAATTACACATGAAAATGTATAATTGTCTTGTCAAAATAGAATAGATGTCAAGTAATGCATGTAAAATTGCATAAGCTATTCCATGTCCTCAAGGCAGATATTAATCAACTTTATCCAAATGTTACAAAGTATTTTGACTGTTGGTAATCACTTGTGTGTGTGATCACATAAATATAGAAATACTTCTTTCCCTTTCTGTCAGAATTTTTTTTGTCTGATTGTATATTCTTAAATACATTACAATTTATTCTGCTTAAGTTCTTCAGTTTCAGATTTATTTGATGAAATTCTACATTTGAAATATTAAATCCAAATGAAATGTATGAATTGTGAAATGTTACTTCACCATTGTCCTAATATCTAACTTCTTCTTAAGACTTCATTCCGAAATGTCACAACTGTGATAAAAATATAATAACTTGTGATAAATTAAAAATAGGTCTTTTTCTATTTTTAACCACAATAAAAGAATAAAATTGACATATGAGCTGGGATACCACGTTCCCAAATACTTCTCGATTAAAACTAAATTAAACTCAGTGGCAAAACAGCCCAAATGGAGCCAATGCCTTGAGTAACTGTTTTCTTTGTTGAGGTCCATGAATTACGAAGCATATACCCCGGTTAGGTGGTCAAATTAATGGAAAACCCCCAGTAAGCAAATGTTTAATACTTTTTACGTTTTGCCATTAATGTCTTCGTTTACAACCAAATTTATTTCGCATTTATTATCTTTAAGTGAATTAATGCCGTGTAAGTAATTATTATACAAATAAACAAAGATAATTAACATTGAATAAGCTTTTTTCTATGCATTACTGTTTGAGTTGACATTTGAATAACCAGTTTTCTGGTTTACATATAGGCAGTTCGTTGTTTCGATTCTCACTTTGGGCATCTATGTTGAATGATTCCAAATCACCTTAAAAGTAGTCATAGTCCAATTAGCGTTATTATGAGAATCAAGAATGGTAACTAGCATGAAGCAGAATGGTAACCAGGTCACGAAATATTTTTATCATCGCAATTTCTTCATAAATATCATTATACTTCTTTTTGACACTACATAGCTTATAACGATCAGCACAAAGTCATTATAAGGCATTAATATATGAACTTCGTATTGATCTCTGGAAGGACGTTTCATTGACTGTGAGCCGAAATTACGTGCTGTAAAGGAAAAAACTTGAAAAATTTCCAAACACTCACCCCGATCTACATGCATGTAGTAATATGTCACTTCAAAAGGAAGTGGTGTAGAACTCAAAAGTTTTTACCTTGAAGGAAACTATTGATCATGAGAATCAGGGGAGATTTTAACCGGTTTGTTGAAATTAATTACTTTGCATATTCAGGTAATGTAAGTTGGTATTGCACTCAAAGGTACGAGTAAATATATTTATTTTGCTATATGGAAAGAAACATAAGAATGTAATATAAATGGCCGACATAGCTACGTGAAAATATAGATACGTCATTCCTAATCTCCATAATAATGACACAAGTCAGAAAATGTCAAAAAGACATTTATATTCAGTCATCAGCAAGGGAATTTCCAACATGCAACGCAAAATGGAAATCTGTATTTATGCAACAAAACATTCTACTTTTATAGATCAGAATCTCCTTTCACTGCACGTAACGCGCCGATCCACTGTCAAAACGGAGTCGGCGGAGACATAGAAACCATTCTCGACATGCGTGCTCATTTGCTCTATATTAAGAGGAAGTTGCTGCAGGTAGGGTAAAGTCGGGGAACGTCCCCCCAGCCCCTTCGGAATTGTGACAGCAAAGCAAGTATCTGCCGCAGCGTACATATGTAACGGAGAGGCGCATTGGATTAGATTGGAGCGTGCCACACCGCTCCCGGTGCTATAATTTATGCATAAAGGGATATAAGAGCGATTCTATACTTCATCCTAGAGTGGCCAGATTTATTTAGGTATAGCAAGCTTGCGGTTTGGTTTAGTTATCTGTTGGGAAATAGGAGATAATATGGATTTAGTTGCGAGCTGTCTTAATTGATGGCGCACGCACTTGAGACATCGAGCGTTTATTTTGTTGCGAGTCTAGGTTGGAGTGTTTAGAAACTGGTGTTCACGCCATTGGCTCATGCAAACAAATCACGTTTTATGATTCGATACTCTTTGAAGGGTTTCACGAATAGCGTATCTCAAGTACAGTTTCTCTAAACTCTTTTATTGGCACCCTAGGAATTGTGTTTAGGAAGTAATTACTAAAAATTGCCAAATATTTATTTCTTGAAATATATGAATTCATCGACAGCATTGACCTTCAAGCTCATTGTAGAACATGTGAAATTTTTGACAAAAATGTATTAGATTTATTTTCAGAGATAATTCTGTTGGTAGGAAATTAATTTTGGCTGTTCTGTATGTTGTCTATTTATTCCAGTGGAAATTACGTTCTTGCTGATTATATAATTTTATTAAAATTTTTTACTTCAGCTATATCAAGTATTTATTTTGCAATTATTAAAATTAATATATAGTTATTGCATTTTTACTATTGTGCTCTAATTATAATATTAATAATTAATTTCAATTTTTTTGGGTTGCAGTATTTCAATAATATTTAATAAATTATTTTTAAATTCCAGCTATCAAACATAAGTTAAAATGTTATGATGTAATTCAAAAAAATATTTTTCCATCTTTGTCTAGTTTTTTTATTACTTTAATGTCATGTTTTTTTTAATAAAGATTAATTGATCCACAATTTACATTTTAAAGTGGATTTTGAACCATTACAAACGTTCTCACACGATGTAAACAATCCTAAGAGCTTTTAAGATAAATAGTAAAACTGATATTGTCTGAATATAGCTTTTAATGCCTATCTTTAGAACTTGAGCTCAGATAAACGTCAAAAGATCATCATGTACCTCAATTTATAAATAAAATGTTTTAATATGGGACTATTTTGTGTAATACTATTTTGCATGGACATAATTGTTTGTGCAACAATTATGTCCATGCAGATATTTTTCTAATCTAAAATTAAAATTATTTTATAAATAGATATGAGGGAAGTATTTTACATAATAAAAATATGAAATGTTATACGCATTGTATGATAAAAGCAAATTCAAAAAACACAAAAGTCTGATACATATAAACATCAATTATAAGCTTCATTCTCATGATTCGTTTACTTTTTTTTAGTCCTTCTAATCTTTTTTTTTTAAATTAAAAAATACTTTTTAATTTGCTTTTACCACCTGCTTTGGGATTTCCACCTTTCAAGCACTACAAGAGGCGGAAATGAGGATAATTGATATAATGGGGCATCCAGATAATGTGCCATTTTTGTCTCGGAAAGCAACAAACTCCCAGAACCTTCCTTTTAGATGCTGGTAACTTCAAGGAATTAAAGTATGGCTGACATCTATTCGATGTCTGTTACAAAATAAAAACATGAATTATGACACATAACACATTTACTGAAAGATCAAAACATTCCACAATTGCATTTAGCAGAAAAAATAACAAAAAACGACGATGTCTTAAATATCTGAACATTAAATGACGTCATCTTCAAGTCACTCATAAGTGAATGGACACACGTTGTCATTCGCAACAATATGGAAAAAAATGAGTTTCTATGAATAAAATGATACAATTTTCTCTCTTCAAAGAGCTTTATATTTAGAAATTTTGCAGCTCATATTTCTAATCTATTTATTTATCAGAATAGTGCTGGTCTAACTTTTCTGAAATAATCTTCTGAAAATTGGAACAATATTATAAATATACATCACTCATATGTGTGATTCCAGTTAAAAAATAATGAAAAATTACCATTATATTATTTTTAATAAAATAAATAATATAAAATCAAGTGTACGAAATTGAATCATGCACGTTATTTTTCTTTTACCGCTTCGTGAAGTGCATTTGCTGGCTATATATATATTTCTGTTCTATGTGTACTTTCCGTTCAATTTTGGGAAATATATTCTATTATAAAATAAAAAAAATAAACCATAATGATTTAATTCATTTTTTTCACCACTTTTACAAGGTAAGCAATCATTTGAAATTTTGTATTGTAAACTGCTACTAACTAAATCGTTTTAATTGTTATAAAAAATTATACTTTTAGAGGTGGATTTTTCTTAAATATTTGTAATAAATTCTGCTAAATATTAAATAATATTCAAACTTATTGAATTTAAGCCATAAATGTGTGTAATCTAACAAATTGGATAATCATTCTAAATAAGATATGAGTAATTGCAATAAATAAACTTCATATTAATACAATATAATTAATTACATGGATATATAAATATATTTAAAACCAAGTGGTTGCAATTTAACCCTTTTTAATTCATCTAAGGCGCTATGTATACTTCCCTTCATTCCAAACCTTCTAAAAGTGGAGTAAATGATTTCGCACTACTTGGAATTGCTTATCTAAGGACAGAAAACCCTCGGAAATATTGTATTCATTATTATCATTCAATTTATCTCTTCACTTCGCGGAGACATCTCTTTTCACGCCATTAACTCTGTAAAAGATTTGCTTTAGACGAACTGTTTCTGAATAAATAATGCAGTGTCGCTCCCACGTAGCGAGCGATAATTGAGTCAACGCTTTTCATTCGGAATACTGATTACTGCACCAAGCTGATTAAAATTGATCCGTCGCTCTGGAACAAGAATTTATCATATCAACCAAATTTCTCCATTCATTTCTTGGAAATGAACGTTACGAATATTTTGTTTCCTCAGCCCTTAGTCTTCGTTTCGTCTGGGAATTCGTACCAAGTATGTTTTGTTAGCCATTTCGCGCCCGCAGTTTTAACTCAGAGTTCCTCAGATTGGTTACAATCTAACATTCATTATCTTTTAAAGAGTTTTCTTCATTTACTAATATTTCGTAAAATGTTTGTTCAAGTTCGTTTTAAAAGAAAACGTTTTTAATAATTCAACTGTTTACTTTAGAGTTTAAATTATTTGCTAACATGTAGTTTATAATTAAATTTTGTGACATTAGATGATTCATTTGTAACATCATTTGTTACTTTTTGAATTTAAACCATATTTCAAGCATCAACAAAACAGCACTGAAGTTGCTCCTATATCTCTCAGCAAGATAATCAGGAGCAATGTTAAAAAAAGAATTATGACAGCTCTTAGCTGTTGGAATTCTTCCTAAGCAGCGGTGTTAATTTCAAGTATTTGCTTACTATAACCTAGTATAAGATTAAACTTATGAAACGGCTCGAACAGCCTTTCTCCTATTATGTTACCAAAGAGAAAAATTCAAGTTTATTTATGGCCTCACGTGACCTAGTGGTGGGACATCACTTTTCGCAGCATAAGATTCCAGTTCGATTCCTGTCACTGATCATCAACAAGAGACGAATGTTGTGCATCTGCAACTTTCAACATGCACGTTTATCTAAGTGGGTTCTTGGGAGTATTCGGGCTTTCCTCCTTTGTGATTCACTAATACGTAACACTGTCTGTGAAAAGTTCATCAGAATATAATTTACCTGATTTATCCTAAAATTTGTTACAATGGTCCTATACCATTAAACTGTTCCCCACGTGGTGTCTTTATTTAGGGTTTAAATTTTCGCAATCCATGAATACGTCTCACAATCAGGGAAAAATCTTCTAGGAAGGCAATAATCTCGGTGGATCTTAAAATGTTTTTTATAAGTGACTTAAGTTGTTCGACTGTCCACTATGGACTATCAAAAGGGGCTTATCTTGGCCTAGATGGGGTTAGAAAAATAATCTTAGAGGAAAGTAGTCAAATTGCATATTTCGAATTCATTCCCAGTTAACGTGGTAAGATGGGTGTTGCATTTTCTTCTTTCTGCATGCATATTTATCGGGAGGTTCTTGAAAGTTTTCAAGGTTTTCTCCATTCCGACAAGTAAAGATTGTCCACTAGTCCACCAGACACATCGTGATGGACTGTTCATCTACAGGAAGGGAATTTACATGGTGGATATTAAAAGGCCTTACAACAGCCTTAGACTATTATGTGGCTACTATTCGTTGCCTGTCAAAGTTCGATAATAGACACTATATGCTTGTTGCTTTTCTGAATTCAGTATCTACAGATATTGGATTCAGATCTTGGAAATTTTAATGATAATTATTCTCTGACTTTTGATAATTTTTCTCAGGAGGCTCCCGGAGAATATTCAAACGCTTTATTATACATTTACGTATTAATCTGTTTTTTCCTGGTATTTAACTGGAAGTTAAGATCTAATCTATTGGTGCCAAGCTAGCATCCCCATGGTTAACGTTCTAGCCTTCGGTTCAACTGATCGTGGGTTTGGATCTCATTTCGGGCATGTATATTGATAATGGTTTCGGAGTCCGTTTTTAAACGTAAATGCCAGTCTAATGAGCCATCATGTGCAAAAGACGATCGCGGAACAACAAACAAAACAAATTTATTGGTGACCAACAGGAAGATCATTAACTTTTCTACTCGTTTTGTATTTTTTTATTTACATTGAGTGGTAAATAAAGCATAACAAACACGAGTTATTTCTGTAGTATATCGTATGGGATATTGAGTATATCGTATATATGTAGTATATCATGTGGGTAATTCTTTCTTCAGGAATTTTTTTCAATGTAAATATAATTTTAAAAAGTTGTATTTATGTCATTTATCGTACATTGATACAAAATATATAAGAGTCACCAAATGTCAGTGGATATTGTATTAGCTTCTATAACGAGAATATTTTTGGATCTTATATTTATCATAATCTGATTTTTCTGCTTTAATTATTTACTGACCTTCAAGGAAATTTGATGCTAAAAATCATTTCAACATGTTGTCAAATTAAATTCAAAGATTCTGCTATCTTTCACCAATGTATTGCATTCATTATTTTCAATTATTGGCAACAATGTTGCAAAGTAACGCATTGAATCATTGAAGCATTTTCAGATTAGTTTTCATCACTTCGCTTCGAAAGCAACATATGTTCTGTTTCTCATAGTTGTTCTTCCACAAACTATTTCTTTTCATTTTTTTTATTATTTTTCAGACCTTCAAGTTGGAGTACCACAGAAAAGTTTCTTTCTTCTTTTTCAGCTCGACGCCAAGGCACTTCCGTAATTGCTGCCCCCCTTTTATTGATGAACCCAAACTTCGCCCTCTTTACCCCACTTACCCGGATGGGAACATTTTTCCCTAAAAATGAGATTTTTCCCTTTCCACAGTTATATAATTTTTGAAGAATTTTATGGCAACACGAAAGAAGCTGCGTTATTGGACTCTACCTTTATGGGCTTTCTCGGGGGAAGAATTGAAGGCCATTATAGGAATTGATTACCTTTCTTGTGGGACCGAAATGACGAATAGAATTGTTTTATATCGTTGAATCTTTAATGAGTGGAATTTGGTCTCGAAAGTCGTGACTGCGCGCCCTTGATGATGATAGGGTTGAGCCACGGAATTTCAGAAAGTAATGAATAGAAGAAAAACCATTATTCTTCCATGCAAAATTATTTCAAGCCACCCTTGGAAAAGTAACGAGATTTATTAGAATGTCATCTTAAATTATCTCACTTAATGAACACATCTTGTTCGAAATTGCCATACTGAAGCAATAAATTTCACCAAAAAATTTATTTACTGTGAAATTTATAAATATTTAATTACCCTTTTATTTTTTTACATATTGAAATAAATAACATAAAATACATTGAGTAATGTTCTAATTTCTATATAGTGCATAATATTATAAATTTTTTAAACCAGATTCTTTGATTCCTCCTTAAAACTTGAATAAATTATATTATTTATTTATATATAATTATGAAATTAAATTTAAATAATTTTTAAATGAATTTTAAAACAGAAATCTCATTTTTTTTGTACTTTGAAAAAAAAGATAAATTTTAAAATAATCTCATTAAAAGTATATAATAAATACATTGTATGCAAATATTTTTACTTATAAAACTTTACTTATAAAATTTTTACTTATTAAATTTTTTAGCAATAAAATGATTTTCAAATCCGAAATCACATTATATTTCATGGTACACAAGTTATATTGACAGTAATATGTCATTGATCAGAGACATTTAAGTTAAACAATCAATGATTGGCCAATTCTGGCAACGGAAGTTGTTTGTATTCATCCGAGTGAAAAGTGATGATGATTTTTAATACATATGTACAAACCAAATACTGTGCAGTTATTTATGCACAGTTTCATAATAAATAATACACCTAAATGTTGCATGAAGGATGAAACGAAGACGTACTCCCCTAAGAGACAAAATTCACTATCTATAGAATTGCTGTTTGTATGTAGGAGACTAAAGACATTGTTAAAACTATGGATTGTCATTTTACAAAAAAATCCTGTTTGATGTTATCTATGTGATTATCATAAAATGATAAGAACTGCTAGTGAGAAAATTTAAAGTAACTATAGTTGTACTTTGCTTAAAATAGTGATTATATATTTGGGAGATAACATTTATAATCCTCGAAAATTTCAATATATTAAGATTAATTTCAATATATTAAGATTAATTTTAGTATTTAAATTATTATATAATAATTTATATTTATTTCAATGAATATTTAGCTTACATCTGACTAACTGCATACTTATTTATTTAATATTTTACTATGGAAAAAAACTTATTCACACACACAGGTTCTGTGGATCCTGAGTTCTTAAAATAAAAAGTTGAACACAAAATTAAATCTATGAAGACAGAACCAGAGCATGCATTAGAAGATTTTCATACGCAATATGCTGAAACGAGAAAAGTCCCGAGTATTTAAAAAAAGATTTATCACTGTTGAAAAATCCGTTTAAAAGGAAAAACAGGAAATTCTGATGTTTAATGCAAAAGAGTGTACACATTACAGAATGATTAAATGCAAGAGTCTCGAAATAATGTTTTGCATTTCGAAAAAAAAGTCATACGTTTAGATTAGCAAAAAACAAACTGGGTGAGATCTAGAGTGCTTAAAAACTCTCTTCTGTTAAAAACAAAAATTATTAAAAATTAGAATTCGGAGAATTTTTTTGTCCACGCTCCAATGAATTTCAGAACTGAGAAATAATATGCAATTCAATAGCTGAAGAAGAAACATTATTTCAGTACTTTAGTACTTTTATACATAGTAATTTAGTACAGTGTAATAGTACTTTTTCAAATATCGAAACAAAATAGAAAATATCACTTTTTAAAAAATTCTCTTTTTGAAAGTAAAAAAAAAGATCTAATGCCAAAAGTATTTTTTCCATATTTTCATAAATAACGCATTGATATATGACGATTTAAAAAAAATTAAAAAGAAAAGAACACACAAATTGAAATGAGTAGAGCTCCTGGAATAGAGTGCAACGTCACTTAAATATAATCAGTGGTAAGAAAGCAGCATTAAAAAAAGTTAAAAATAACATTAATTTTTATTTATAATAAACGACTTTAAAATAATTTACTAAATTAATTAATTACTGCAAAACTAAATAAATTTGTAATTAAACTTTCTAAAGGAAACTTAATTATTGTTTTAAATTTACCAGAGAATAACATCCTAATATAACTTCCTATTTATTGTGTAAAAATAGTTATTCTTAAATCCATA
>JAPDSC010013466.1:0-27614 GCA_026290005.1 Latrodectus geometricus | reverse complement strand
ATATATATATATATATATATACAAGTATTATTGAAAATTTTATATAATACCTATAGAGAAAATTGTAAAGCAACACAATACTCAACAAAATGATTTGTTTGCACTTTAGTTAACGATAACGATATAGCTGGTTAATAAATACAACACAAATAAAGTGTTTATTTTATAAAATTTTGACTTTTACAAAAATAGCATTAAGTTTAAATAAATAAAAACAGTAATAAAATTATACGAAAGTATATAATAGCAACTCCTGTTTTGAAAATAGCAAGTAGATAGTTTTATCACCGTTAAAACCATATACTATAATCGTAAAAAGTATTCAGGGAAAAATTAATTTACAATAGCTTGTCACTTCCTTCAATTCTTCTAGAAAAAGTTGGATATCTCTATTTTCCCATTAAAAAGAATTGTTTTTTGCATAGTAAAAATTTGGATATAGTAAATTGTAATCTTGGTATGCTATTAAGTAATTCTAGGCGATCACAAGCCAGTTTTATAGTGGCATTTACAAACTATTGTGCTGGTAGTTTATGCCGCAAAAATATCACGTAAAACTGTGTAAGCTCCAGTATACATGATAATTAAGCTTCATTTCAATAATTAATCAATGATTTTTTACTTTCTGCACAAAATCTAAGCTTTTTATATTTACTGCTGAAGACAGGGACATATAAGAGTGAAATGTGTAGTTAATATTAAAATCATCCATATAAGCGAATCCAGTTTATTGTGCATGTTAATTAGTTTTGCCAAAGCTTTTACGCAGGAGTATATATTCTACAAAGATCTTAGTTTGGATTTGATTCTGAATGACTACAAATATCTATACCGGAGATAAGAATCAAACCTAGAAACTGTTGATCTTTATGTCCTAACGTTAACAACACATTTGCGAAATTGTTATTGTCGGAAAATAAAATCCATGGGTACTTTCATTATTAATAATAAGCTAAATAACGAAGTAACTTTGCTATTTATGAATATCGGCATATATAAGTCGCCAATCTAGCATTTATATTTTCTTTTTTTTTTTAACAATGGTATTTTCTATGTTTGATAAAATTTAAACTATCAATTTGATTGAGTAATTTAACTTTTTATTACTTTTGTGCATAGAAATGTAATATCCATTAAGTAAAATGCAACATTTTCGACTCCTCCTCATCTTCACTTTTCATCGAAACCAGAAAGCTACTGAAAGTGCCCAGAATATTTGCAAATTTAAAAGAGAAGAATTCATTGGCGAGTTTACGGTAATGGTTTAAAAAGTTTAGAAATGGAAAAAAGATAAAAAATTGTCTGAAAAAAGTGACACTGAAAGGGCATGTTGCACTGGGATATGCTCGAAAAAAAGAATACCACGGTCATCAGATATCAATATAACTCAACTACACAGCATGGAAGTGGTTTTTTGTCTGAAAAGACACCACCGACTAAACTGAACAATATTCTTCCATCACAACATCAGGCTCCAGGTTGCACAAGTCATCAAAACCACACTTCAGGATTTCGAATGGGAGGTCTTTTAACATCTGTCATATTCTCCTGACCTTGCACGTACAGATTATCATCTTTTCCGCTTTCTGTCGATTCATATGAAGGGCATTACCTGCGACAATGAAAAAGACCTTAAAAATTGGCTCAAAACTTCTTCTATATCCGAGTGGACTGTTTTTTGACGAAACGGCATCGAAAAATTGGTTTAGCAGTGGGCAGAGGCCGTAAACATTAGTTTCGAATTGATATTGGATTAATTTATTTTTATAACTATTGTTTTTTTGCTTAAACAAAAGTATTTGATTATAAACTAACGAATTTATTCACCATCCTAATGTATATATGTAAAGACAAGTATTATGTAAATAAGTTTTTTATATCATAATAAATGCACTATACATTACAATCACTGGAATTATTTTGAAATCATAAATTAAACTTTCAAAAATACAATAAATTGCTTTTCAGAAATATGCCTTGTGTGCAAAATGTAAAATAAACTAAGTCATTATTTAGAATATTTACCTAACTTAGAAATAAAGCCGAAAAATAAAAACAGCAAAAAATAGGATTCAGTGTGTGATAAATACTAAATATTTATTTTGCAGTTAATAAATAACACAATTATTTGCCTATCTCTATTTAAATATCCTTCTATGATGTTATTAGCTTTACTGTAATTGAAGAAATACCTAACAGATTATAAATTATTCAGTTTATTTAAAATATACCAGACGTAAGTTTGATGTATACTTTACAAGTGCTGAAATACCATTTATAATTTAACAAGTTTATAAATAAATGTGTTAACTCAAATTATATAAATATGGAAGTATGTTTGCACAAATAGTCTATTATATGTACTGACTTATAAAGGTACACAGACTTATAAAATACCCCATAAATGAATATCTAGTTCAAATATTTATAAAAAAATAAAAGTGATTGGTATGTTTGATAGCTTTTTTTATTTTCCTGGAAGGAGGATACATTTGATAGTCAAATAGTCTATATTTTTGTTTAGAAAAGGTGTTGTATACAAATAAATCATATTTTTCCAGTGAGAATTAAGTTTGTTTGCATGCAAACACATACGTACAAATATTTTCAAACAAGAATAACTTTAATATTTCACTATATTTGTACATTTTCATTAAATATCTAACTTTTATCCGCCATTTTTCTATATAATATTACGTATTTATAGCTCTATTTTTACCCCAAGTTAGAAACTTTTTAATGCCTTTAATTGGCAAAAATTTTTGGAGCAAGTGTTTTCACATACAAAGAAAAATTACCCTATTACATTAATTTTTTAAAGTATCTACACTATTTACGAATTACCTGCAAAGCATAATTGCATTTTTTTTAATGTTAAAAATTTGAACTTACTACATAGTAAATTCAATTGTTTCAAATGAAGCTAATTAATATTAAATACAACAACTTATTATGCATACGGAATTGTTAGTTAAACAAAAATGAAATTTTAATCAACAAAAGTTTTTGAGGATAAATTTTAGAAAACTTAGAATTTACATAAATTTTTTTCTTTACATTGATGAACATTTTGAACATTGAAGAACATATTTTTTTTTACATTGATTGATTTTTTTACATTTTATGAACCATGATATAATGAGCAATTTTATATAAAATTTATTTTTATGCAATTGGTGATTTCATTATAGTTTTCAAGAATAAAATTACATTTCTTACGATCCGTATATTAACAGTTGCTAAAATTCTAGGACCTTATGCGGATATGGTTCGATATCGAATTTCTACGCCAAGTAATGGATAACAAATCACTAATCAAATTCTTCAAGGATTACTCTCACACAAAACAAATTTCACATATGTACGCTACGTTATGAAACGCAACTTATGAGATATAAATACAAGAAAAAATTCCTGCTCAGTAAACCAGTTAGGCATATTTTATTGCCGCTCTGGCACATAGGAATAGTTTTAATATTTATATTTTATTGCACCTAATTTATTACATACTAATGTTGCACTAAGTTTTATTAAGAGAAATTTTAATTTAATTTTTCTTTGTTCATTTTATATACAGATTAATACATTTGTTGAAATTTGAATTTTTAGTAAATATATGAATCCATTTTTTTATACAAAAAATGTAAAACATACAAAATAGTTTATAGTACGTTGCAGAAAATTTTTCAATATATATTTCATTTATTTGTATATTTACAGCAACTAGTTTGTACATGTATAAAATAATATTTAAGAATTATTTACTCCCATTCAAAATTCCCCCATAGACTGACATAATATACTCCTGGTCACTTCCAAACCACCACTTCAAGTCGCTTGTACAAAAAGTTGCCCAATCAAAAAATTAACTAATTTCAAAACTATGGAAAGCAGTTGTAGTAGAAAAATAACATAGACATAAATGAAACATTAATAACATTATTTTAAGTATTTAAAAATAGGAAGGAAATAATATTATTCATAAGTAATTTATATCAATTAAAAACTTATGTTTAAAAATAATTAAGTTATTAAGATTTTTGTTTGGTTACCTTTTTGTTATTATTTTGTTTATAATTATATAAACTAATTTTTTATATTTACTTTTATAAATCTAATATTGATATTTTAGACTTTGAATGCACATTTCTTATAATTTGATGAATATATTCAATTTTTTATAACAATATTGTTATAATGTTGTATCCACATTGATTTGTTGTTTTAAATTAAAAAAAAACAAATTATTGCATTGTTGAGTAGAATTAATACAAAGGAAATTTTTTACTTCTGTACACTTGAACGTTCTGTTGAATTCTTGAAATTTAGAATTAAATGTTATGTTTGTCCGGAAAAAATTTTATTTAATAAAACAGTTAAAAAATTATTAAAGTGGAATACTTTTAATTATCCTTTGCAGAAATTAAAAAATGGAGCAGATTAGAAATTGATTTTATGAAATGAAGTAGATATTTCATATATTATTTTATTCAAGAAATTTTGTAACGTATTTCAAAATATTTTTTAAAAATGAAAATGTTATCACTCTTTCAATGATTCTTCTTATAATATTGTCTTCAGGGGACGATTTTTTATTTAATTGCAGGAATAAATTTAAATACCGTTTGATACAAATTTTGATCTGTTAAAGCTTTGTATTCGTTTGTTTAAGAACATGAGGGAATTAATTGATTTACTTATTTTTTATGTGAAATTCTCTAAAAACGAACATTTTTGATGTAAAAAAATGTTCCACCCCTGGTTGAATTTTATGAAAAGGAATACTTTGATCTAAAAAAGGACTTCCAAATTCAAATAGCTTATATACCAATTTTGTAGAATAATAATAGGATACTTTGAAGAATAAATAGATTTAAAAGAGAAAAACTTAAAAACACTATTTAACAATAAATGCATGAAATTTCAGGAATACAATAATAATTCTATGTCCATAGTATTGCAGATAATGAATCAAAACAAGTGAACTTGAAATATAAAAACAAAAGAAAATAAAAAAATAAATAAGCTATAGCTATATTTTATAATGAAAAAGAATTTTCATCATGAAGGAATTGGGTTACGTAATAAGCATGATCATCAATAATAACAATTATTATTACTTCCGTGGATTGCTAGTAGGATTAATCAATCTTAATTATGATTATTAATTACTAACATGATCACATCAATATCTCTTCAAACGGGCTCATGGAAATATTGTGAGAGTTACAATTCATTAAGCCGGCAAATGGATGTGTGGTTAGCTTCCATGATTCCAGGTCTGTTGGTCCCGCGTTCGAATCCCGCAGTTTGGGCATGAACACACACACACGTTTTCTTTCTCTTTCTCTCTGTCTTTGTTCTTTCTTCTTCTGAGGTGATAGGTGAATGTGGACAGTTCTATAAATGGGTTTGTAGTGGTGTGACGTCAGCAATGCTACTCGTACCTCCATATGCCCACCGGGTGACTTTAAAATGAGTAGTAGATTCTGGTCTTGTTGTGGGCAACGGGTCCAGTCACCCAGTTCTCATGCTATTAGAAAAAAAACAAAACAATTTAGCAATAGTTTGGTATTTATTTAAAATAAAAATCTTCTAAGATAGTCTGAAAAATTAATTTAAAGCCAAACTTAAAAAAATTTTTTTTGATGTCGTTGTATCTATGTAGGATAAATAGGTCAGTCGGGAAATGCTTCAATGCTTGTAATATCCCCAGTTAAAGCATGATTTTAGGAGAAATGGGAAATATCTATGCTACAGAAGCTTCTGTGTAACACGCACAAAATATATTATAACTTTATGTGATATTTAGGAAAATGACACCTAATATGTCGTTGTTAACAATATACCAGTAAGTAGAGAAAAAAGCAAATATTATTGCATAGTTTCAAATGGTTTTGTGAAATTAATGAAAAAAATTAAGTGTTGAAGTTAAAAAGTAAAGTACAATTACAAACAAATAGACAAAATTTAAAACAATTTTTTTAATAAGACTTAATTTCAACTGATTTTAACTAATTTTAAATATAGTAATATATTTGAACTTAATTCATTAAAAAATGGTTGTTATTTAAGTTATATCTTATCTTGTTAATGCTTTTTACGATTTTATTTCAATTTTTTTTTAAATTTTTTTTAGAATTTTTTTATATCTCATTTTACTAATTGACATGATATCATAATAAAATTAATTTTATAAACATTTGTGACAATTTTCAATTACATATGTTCTGCTCTGTCTTATACCCCTTAGATAATTTTTCCATACACGACAGTGTTTTTTTTAATTTCTGAAGAAATCTATAAGTAACTTTTAATTATTTTTCATGTACTTTTTAATTTCATCTCCTACTATTAATAACTTTTAGGTATGCAAGTTACAAATTACAATTTATTTTTCATATAGACAAATATGCCTTATTCAGAGATAAGCAAAATAAAAATAATTTGCACCCAATAAAATATTAAAAATACCTCTTTACAAGTGAAATATAAGGAATTGGAAAAGAAAATTTTAGACAAAAGAAGATTTTAGTCAAAAGTTTCGTAGCCTCAATGATAATCGTTCAATTAACGTTATCGTTTATAAAGCAATTGTATAAATTATCCTATATAGTTACATTTTGGCGATAAATGTGTGTTTATAAATCTTTCATTAAATATTACAAGATAGAATGTAAAGAAATCATTTTGTCATATGATCATATTAAACATTTTTATTGGTGGTAATGGCTTACTAAAAGTCACCTTTGACTTAATATTTATGAATAAAAAGAAAAACATTCCAACAATGGATGCAAGCTTGCCCTTTTATAAGTGATAATCGGTTGTAGAACATTTTTAAGTGAAATATAAGAAAATTCTTTTAGTGCTTAAAATTTAATGTTTACTATCTTCAATTTTAGTTATGAGGAAATTGTGTAAAATAAAATAATCTAAGAAATCATTATCTTCCATATATTTGAAATTAGTGGTAATGGTTTGTTGAAATAATTTTCTTTGACTACAATTTTATCAACTTTTAATATTTATGACTATATATTTGAATGAAAGATGAAGGGAAACATAAAGTTATTTAGAGGTTGAATAATAACCAAGAAGTTGTACAGAAAAATAGAATAATTTACTTGATTAATTATATTATATAACTTCGAAACGGATAAACATGATTTATTAAAATTTAATGCCTATAAAGGAAAACTGCGGGGAAATTATTTTAAAAAATTATCTTCATATTTGGAAATAGAAGCTTATAGTTTGTTAAAATTACCATGAATGGAATAAAATAAGCAAACATTTTAAAATTAATCATTGTATAGATTTATCATTCGTGTAAATTATACATTCTAATTTATCTCTTCAGCGAAATGCAACCAAATTCAATAATAATTATTTTATTAGATGTTATCGTTCACTAAATATTTATGAGAGAGAGAGAGAAAGAAAAAAAAATGTCCGAAAAATGAAATATCTTATATAGTTTCGAAATCGGTGATAATAGTTTACCAAGAGCTATCACTTATAAGTGCAATCTGAAGAGAAAAAACATTCTAACAAATGATCATCTTACACAGCTTCGAAATCGGCGATAATCGTTTGCTAAAGACCCTCTTGACAGCAATGATTACAGTGGATGAGGGATTTGCAATCTTTTCGAAGCCCCTCTGACTGGATGACTGAATCCACTGATAGCCCCATCATCTCTATCGGATGTCATGCTTCGTTGAATCCGGTCAGCAAATCCATCCCTGCCTTTCTCCGTTTTTTCCAACTCTTCCTTGTTCTTTGCAATGTGTCTTTAGTGGAAAAATGCAGAAGATAACAAAAGGGGTCATTTGCATATTGGGAAATTTAAATGTGGTAACTGAATTCCATGTTGTTCATTAAAGATATTATGTTATGAAATACACTTAAATATAAAAAATTCGTCAAGTTTTTGTGTTTAGAAGCTTTAGAACTGAATCAAGTGATTGAGAAGAACTATTGATCTACTATTTGAAACATTTTATTTCTGGTTAATTCCTGATTTATTTTTAGTTTCTGAAAATAAATATTGAAAACATTATCATGACAGAGATGAGTGTTTTTTTTTTTTTTTTTTTTTTTTTTTTTTTTTTTTTTTTTTTTTTTTCAGATGCGCATCTGATATTGATATTTTCTGATTTTCTTTATGCCTTGTTATCAAAGCTTATTATGAATGGAAAAATCACACTCAAAGTTATCTGCTATTAACTATTGATTTACTATAGATTCTAACTGTTAAAATAACCGTTTTTCAGGGTTAAAAAGAGAGAAATTCAAATGCCCGCTTTTTCTTCTTCTCAGAACAAATAGGAATTTTAAAGTATCTCTTTTTGATTAAAATTATCTTTGAAGGGTAATTTAAAAACATGTTATGCATATTTGCTTGAAAACATAACTTTTATAAGCTAATCTAAAATGTAATTTAGAATGGAATATATTTTTTAACATATTAGGTTGGGGAAAAAGAAATACATTATTTTTACGTGAACTTTATGTAACTTCTTTTGGATTCGCTTTGTAAAAAGGTTTAAAACAGCTTTCATGTAGATTTTTAGATCTTGTGCGTTACGACTGCTGACATGCTGTTAACTTCAATCATTTTTGATATTTTATAGACATTTTCGACGATGCTGTATCCACATGCGAGGTGCATCTTCAACATCAAAAATACCCGAATAGAATCAATGAAACAAAAATTGTACGTAACTGGTTGTTACAGTCTTATATAGGACGATAAACACCTTTCACAATTTTAGCCACCTGGCTATCTTTTCCACCGTTACAAGAGAAAAACGAAAATGTATCGAATTTTCTGTTTGTTGTCTTCCATTTTTAAAACCTTGTACTCGTAACTGAATTAATCAAACAAAAACCCGCAAGAGGATATTTTAGTGTCAAATGTCACCTTTCCAACGAGCATAAATCTGAAATTGTTTGATATATACCTGACGAGATATCGATCACTACAGACGTCTACCAAAAAAATAATGGATTACTTTTTCCCCAAACTAATATTTCAGAATAAATCTTATTTCAATTCCATAACTTTTTTTTCAGTTCAGAATTTCATTTCCTTAATATTGTACACCTGTGAACTATAGATATAAATTATAAATTTATTAAATTTTTATAAAATTATATTTCTTTTTTCTTAACTGTAAAATATTTATCTCCTTTCATTTTACTATTAATCAATAAAAATTATTAAATTTCAAATAAAAAAGAATATTTCTTACTGCAAATCTTATATATATATATATATATATATATATATATATATATATATATATATATATATATATGTGTGTGTGTGTGTGTGTGTGTGTGTGTGTTTATATATATATATATGTTACCGTGAAAGACCGAAATCAGAGAATGTCGACATTCACCGGTGAATGTCAACACTTACCAAAAACGTTGGTGAAAGACCGTACAATTGATTACATTTCTTGCACTTTCGGACCATCGCCGGTATATGTCGACAATCACAGACAAGCTTTGGTGGAATTTGAAAAGATGATTAAAGAGCTCGAAAAGGAGATAACAGAAGGCAACGTCAACAAAGAGGTGCGGCCTAGAGCACGTTGACAATCACAGACAAAACAAAAACCATTCCCGGGGTTCCCTTTCCACCACAGCATTTAATTTGTTTGTTGTCAGGTTTGTCCCGCGGGTTAAAAATCCTCTACACTTCCTCTACTCACCGTGATTGGTCACTCCTCCTTTCTAAGAGAGGCGATAAGTTACGTCACACATGTGACGTTTTTCACTCCTGAAATATTGAGATAAGAAAATGCAAATCTGCATTTCTCCTCTCCGGATACGGAGAGATGAAACGCATATTCCAGATTCACCATTAGTGCATTGTGGATGTCGACATTTGCCGGTGTAAGTGAGAAATGAGGATATCTAGCAAATATTTCGGACATACACCAAGCGACTACGTGAATGTTGACATTCACCAGCGAATGTCGACATTCTCCAGATTTCGGACTTTCACGGTAACATATATATATATATATATATATATATATATATAAACATATTCACATCATTTTGGTTAATAACCTAAAAGATGTGCTTGTATACATTGTTCTAAAATCATCAATTGTCAGATTTCCAAAAAAAAAAAAAAAAAAAAAAAAAAAAAAAAAAAAAAAAAAAAAAAATTAGAGAGTCCGTCTTTTTAGTGAATTGATAAACAGTCTCACGGATATTAAGAGTATCAATGGACATATAAAATGGAAGGTATGAAAGCTTACAGCAACTATAGCAAAACGACATCTTCGAGAGAAAACTGTTGAAAGAAAATGAAATCAGTGATAGAGATAGATAGTCATTGAAGAAGATTGTGGCAGTAATGGTAAAAGTGGCTGATGAATGAAAGAACCTCTAAAAAATCCAGTATTGTGTTATATATTTTGAAAAGAATTAATAATTTGCAGAGAAGCTACGAATGTAAAAGCCCTTGTGACTGATATAAATCGGAAATCGCTAACATTGTGTATTCACAATATTAGTAAAATATTGTATATCTTATTTCCCAATGTATCTAATTTATCCCATTCCCCATCATGATATGGCCTACGTATGTTAACGCACGCAGAAATTGTTAATATATACTGTCCTTATATCCTAAAGAAAAGTATAGGATCGATTCCAAAATAGATTGAGGTTTTCTTAATATTCAAGTTACTGTAACCATGAATTTGTAGTTTTTCGAGATCAAAGCAGGAAAAGATCTACTTAAGATTATGTTTACATTTAGATTATAGTATTTATATATCTGTTTGTATTCAAATGAAAGTTGTAATAGATTTGTGTCTTAGATTATAGAAAACATGGTTTTGTGAATATTTAGATCAAAGTAGGAACTGATCTGCTTCAAATAAAATTTCGAAATTCAGCTAATGGTACAAATGAATTTGTGAATTTTCATAGTAAAGCATTTTTTGTGTTTGCCTTAAATCATATTCATATTTAATGTTATATAAATATGATATTCAATAATGTATATTAAATTTTGAAATATTATGTTAATCGTTAATCTCTGCGTGCTGAGATCAAAGTAACATAAAATTTGTACATCAAATATTCTTCAGATTCACGCCATGGTAGACATAAATTTGTGAATATTCAGATTGAAATAAGCTCGGAACTGATTTAGATCATGTCCACATTCAAATTATGGTCATCATGTTGTCAAGGAATACTTAGTTTAATGGATCCACTTCAAATAATCTTCAGAATAAGATTGTAATAGTCCTGAATTAGTGAATATTCAGGTCGTGTTTGTAATTTACCTATAATTATCATATTTGGATTGTTATAGTATTAAATTTCTGAATGTGAAGCATATTATCTTCTTATCTCTCTCTCTCTCTCTCTGTCACTAATTATAGTCATTTTATTTTCAGATAAAAGTATAATAAAGCTAAACATTTTTGATTTGGTATATTTTTTCCAAACATTTGTTGTGATACTCCAATATATAATTTTTGCATATTTTTTGCAGATATTGATCAAATATTTCGCTCTGAATTTTTTAGAAATAGTTGCATTATATTATATAGTTCGCATGAAGTATATTGATAGATTTTTAAAGAAAAGTAAGTTTTGAGTTGTTATAATTAGATAATATTGTTCAATTATCGTGTTTCATTCTTAAATTTGTAATTTATTAAATTCATACTGATAGGAAATAAAATAAATAGGTACTGAGAGTTAAAATTATTTTTTATGTTGTAGAATTACTAATCGCAAAAATTCAATCATATTTAAATATTTTAAGTAAATATGCATCATATTTCCTTGTTCACCAAATCAAATTTACTTTTCATCTAAACAAGAAAGTTTCTAAGAAACATTTTGCTCTAATTTTCATTCAAATTGACAAGTAATATTTTTAATATAGCTGGTGTTTTGCAAATGATCATAATTTTTTTCTTTTAATTGTCGTAATAATTTGTATCAACTCATTTTTTATCTGATAATTTATATATTCCTTTAAAATACAAAATGCTTTCAAGAAAATTCGATAAATTATTGTTTTTATTAAAAATGATGCAGGTAATTTTCGTGTTTCAAAATATACTATAATCCAAACGTTGCAGAAAAAATCTTAGTGAAAAGGCATGTTATCATCAATAAAAATTTCGTTAGTTTAAGTTCTTTATATCATAATATATGCGATTCATCTTATTGAAGGAAAATTGAGTCTGAAATGTGAATTATCTTATTGAACGCTTTTTAAAATTAAATTTTCTTTCATATTGTATTATTAAGACTCTTAAATTTAATGTTTTCTTCGATTCAAATTTTTACTAACTAACCAATAATTTAGTTATTCAAAATAAAATATTATAATCCCTCTATAAAACGTTTGATACAATTCGATTTCATACCACTTCTCGTAGTTCTCTCCTGAGTATTCTTATGTTCTACGTTCTGTTCCAACTCATTGTTCGATATGGGAAAAGTCTGGTGGCTAGAGATAGGACCCTAACATCTAATGAGATCCCTTTTCTGCCGGAAAATCTCCTCTCGGGCCCCCCTTTTCCCTGAAACAATCCCCTATTTAGGGTGAGAAATCTAATGATGCGGCTAGGAAACTTTTAACAGTTCCGATCCTTCAGAACTCAAAATAAAACGAACTAAAAAAAGGAAATAAAACCAAAGAAACAAAAAAGATGTTCTAACGAAAACGATGAGGTGTGATTTTTATGTTTCTCCAGTTTCCGAATGGGAATCATTTAAAAGTTTTAGAAAAGGGTTCTTCTTTTGAAGAGTGTCGAAAGAGATATGCTCTTCTCGGATCTCTAAAAACACCATTATATGCCTATTACACTTGGCGATATCTTAAGTGTTTTCAAGAGCTTCTTCTTTGTTTCTTGAAATTTCCAGTAGTTTTGTTCACCTTTTTAAAAGCACTTTTATTTAAGAGGGGCGTAAGTGCTTTGATAGCCTCCTCGCCAACTTATGTTTGCTTTTTATTTCGAGAAGAATTTTATTTTAGAGGAAAATGGGTGAGTTTATTTTATCGGATTTAATTTCAAGTTTTATTTCATTACTGTTTGGAAAATGAGAAGCAATAGTGATAATTTGTTTCCAAGGAAAACTTCGTCATAAATTTCGCAGGAAAACGTGTTTTACAACAAATTCATGGAATAAGAGTTCAATTAATTTTGATTTACTTAAATTAATAAATGAAGATTACAAAAAAGGATGAAAGTAGGACGTTAAAGAAATATTGTAAGATTATTAAATTATGATTTATGTTACAATGTTTAAATTAAATTAATATTTTTCCTTTATTTTTAAAATGTA
Source organism: Latrodectus geometricus (assembly GCA_026290005.1). NCBI lineage: Eukaryota > Metazoa > Arthropoda > Arachnida > Araneae > Theridiidae > Latrodectus > Latrodectus geometricus. The sequence continues at coordinate 14,264 of JAPDSC010013466.1, read as the reverse complement.
GTGGTCAAAATAAATTTTAACTCGTCTAGTTAATAAATTATGGATATTATGACTGATGGCAGCAAGATAAAACATATATAACTAATTTGCAATTCTTTAAAGAAAATCCATTGCTTAATAAACCAATAAACAACTTCGATATTTACTGAAACGATATATATTCAGGAAAATTGATATCTGAAACTATATCTAATTATGATAGCTTTTGAAAATAGAATTTAACATAACTAGTGATGGTTCCTAGGTTACGTTAAATTGCATGTTATGTTTTCTTCAGATGGGGAGTATATTGGTTTATTTCAACATTTTCTAATATATTATTTTATTTCTATAATCTAATTATTTTCAGATTAAAAGCAAAAATCACAATAGTTTTTGCACGAGAAGGTAATGCACAACTGCATTAAATAATATATTGGTTTTACATCCTCTCCATTAAAATTGAATAAATTGAGTAAATTAATGTATGTTCTTTAAAAAAACAGAAAATAAATTAATAATATTAAGGAAATATTTCTAAATTATGTGATTTATGTTTCGTTGTTTAATCAAAACGATTATTTTTTCTAGATTTTTAAAACTCAGTTTTTTTAAGTGAACTCAAGCTGTAGAATATTTTACATTGATTTTATAACGATGACAGCAAAAATAAAGTAGTTGTATTAGTTTGCTACAGTTTTGAGAGGAAAGTAAAAGCCCACGATATCTACTCAGTCGATATCTACTTATGATAATCGATGCATCTGCTCTCTGTTTACTTATATCTCTTGAGTATAAGACTCAAAATAAACTTAGCATATTGTTCATGCTTTTCAGGGAAGAAATATTTCTGTATTTCTATTTCTATTCATTTCATTTTTGTAGTTTAATTACTTAATGATTCCAAATTAATACCGCTTTAGATTTGGAAGAAAATAGCATTTACAACTAATAAATGGATCAAAAATTAAATTAATTTTAGATTACATCAATTATAAAATGAATTAAATCATTCAATACATATCATTTACCATAACAGTGGATAATTATCATGAAAAAATATTTTAAGCATAATAAATTGAATGATTTATATTTTGATGTCTAATCAAAGAATTTTTCCATGGGTTTTTTAAATTTAATTGGTGTCCCCTAAGGTTCAGATATTTTCTGAATTATTTCAAACTTCCTGAGTTGTAAATCAAACATACAAATTATTGAAGTGAAGATTAGTGCTAACAATTCCTAATTTCAGTTGGATGTAATATTAGTTGCCTTCATATGGCGCTTCCTGTTTAAACTAAATGATTTATGACTTATCACCTTATAAGTGGCATATATTGATAAGGAAGTACTGTAAATTATATCATTTACAATTAAAAAAAAATAGACTCTCTTTATTTAGTGATGTAACTGTGGATAAGAGGTAGAGTTTCTGGTGCTCAGCAAAAGTAGTAGAATCCACAATAGTCAGTAAATAATAGAGATGTGTATTGATATTTTTAAACACATTTGTATGTACAAATACTTAGGAATGTTAAGTTGCCCCTCTTATTTGTGAATAAGGTATTTAATCTTTAAAGGCAATCTCAAAAGATAATATTCTTATGATGCTTAAATTCTTCACAATGACAGTTATTTGTTAGAATTCAAATTACTTCATATATTTTATTTAGGGGAATTCTCTTGCATGCAGTTATACTTGCTTATAGCAAGAAAGAAAAGCTACTAAACACATATCTCGTTGGGTGTATATTTCGAAATGTGAACCTCAACAACAATCTCAAGCTATTTCTGAAATTCTATCTCTGGGTAAAATATTATGATACCAATGCAAACTGCTTAAGGCATTTTAATGTTCACTGTTTAGTCGTCTTTTGAAAGGATATTCATAGACAGTAAACCATAGTCACGTGTCACAAGGGAGGAAACATGGAAATCGCCCTAGCACCACCCACAATCCTCACATACATGCATGCAGAAACGCTTTCACTTCCGGTTTTTCAACAATTGGGATTGAACCAGGGATCCTATGCACCGAAGAGTGCCTTAGGCCACAGTATGTTCGAAACTTGTATGTTTCTAACCATATAGTGTTAAAATATCCTAGTAATATAGTTCACTACATGTATGAAATGTAATACTGGGATGTTTTGTCATCGTAATTGCATAGTTCATTTGTCGTACAGTTCACTATGGTCTCGTGGAATACATCAGAATCCAACCTTAAATTGTATGTTTGATTATAGGTTCGTGTACTAGCTATTAAATTAGTACACGGACTTATAAAATTAGAACTTATTAAAGTTCTCCTGTGCAAGAAATTACCGTTGAACAACAAACGCGAAACAATCTAAATCATGCAGATTATGAATGGTAGTATCTCAAAACATAAAATGACATATTAATGTCTTGGCCATAATGAAATTTACATATATTCTAATAATTCATTATAACTTTAGAACTTCTTCCCATTAAAATGAGACATAATTACCTAAAATCCTTTTCACACATTCTGACTTGTATATTAAAGAAAGAAAAACTCTCGTATTTTTTATCTTTTTATTATTCTTCTATAACTTCATTTTTTATCATATTTCTTCTTTGCTAGTATTTATTTTTTTTAATTCTCTTTATAATTCTTAAGTTATTATCTTTTAGCTTTTTCAACATTCTATTACTGTACTTTTAATTTCACAATTTTTTATTATCTACATTTTTTTCTTATCTCCCTAAAATGTTTTCTAAATATATTACACGATTTCATTATGAGGCTTCAATAAGAAATTTTATATTTATTTAATTTTGTTTTTGTTAGACATACTTTTTATTTTAAAGAAATAAAGAACATTTTTATAATATTAGAGAATTTATATTTTAGGAGAATCTACCATTTTCTAATACTATTTGTAAGTTATTTTTAAATTTCCAATAGAGTATGTACTAGGTTTTTTCAATTACCTTATTACTTATGTTTTAGTTCATTTTAAATGCTCTATGAACTTTTATTGCAATATAGTTGGTATCTTCTGTAACAATATGTTCGTTAAAGAATATATTGTTACCATATTTATAATATTTTTCGCAAAACAAGAGGTATTGGCCTTGAATTAAAACAATGCATACATTATTTTCCTGTTTTACCATCGGGGGACACACAAGAAGCTATTTCAGAAACATCGTTGAAAAAGTTTCCAAGAGTTTTCATCGATTCAAATTTGGTAAGCCTTGCTACTCTCGCTTATCCCTTGAGACAGAGTACAAGAAATTGGAAAACACTGTCCTCCTTCAACTTGAATCAATCCTTTTCAAAACATTTCCCTTCCATCTTTCTTTCCCTTTTTTTATACTAGCCCTAGGGTAGGTCAGAAAAGGGGAAGAAAGGGAAAAATAGGGGGAAATATGCCCGAAAATTCAAGAGAAATTTCCGACCTTAAGAAGCCGAAGAGAAATAAGACCACCCGGGTTCTTATTGAAGCAACAAAAAAAAAGGAAGAGAGAAAAAAAAAAGAATGTCCCCTTGTTGTCCTAGAAAATCTTGGTTTTGTGGAATCCTCGCCACATTCCACAAATACCAACCGATCGATTTATTTGAAATCAATGGTTCCTTTTCTTTTGTAGTTATACCGAGCATTGTAAAGACAAATTTATTCATGGAAGACATGTTTGGTTCATGCTTATTCAAAAAATTTGATATCTGATTACTGATACAATTAATAGTTGCGATAATTTAAATAAAATTGTCCGAGAAGTGTCTGAGTTCATGAAAAGTAGGAAATCGAATAGAATGGCAAGTTTATTTTGACATGCACTAGATGCTAAATATTAAATTTTTAATCAAATAATTCAAAAATATAAAGTTAATAAGTGTTATGTTAACAAAGAATGAATTAATATCGATTCCATAAAGTAATAAATTTTATAAGTAACAAATTTAATGATATTGTAAATTTCCTTTTGGTTATTCATTGAGAAAAATTCTTTCCACATATATATTTTCGAAATTGAAGTAAATTATACCTTTATTTACAATTAATTGGTTAATATTTTCGTTAAAAGAACATATCCTGATTTAATAAATATGGCATGTTATAGTTTGTGATACTTATTTTTTATCATATGATTTCTGTAGCAATAATAATTGTTTAAATGACACTGACGCCTAACTATATTTTCTTAGTACTTTTAGTGTGATGCTAATGAACAAACTACATTTAAATTTAAATAATACTGTTTTATACATTTTATTAATCGTTAATGCAAAAATCCCTTTTGATTGTATTTCGGAAAAAAATTTTGTATAAAATAAATACTGTATCTAAAACATATCTAAGTTTTCTTCATTTTTTTACAAGAATGTTTATTTACGATGTGTAAAACGTTTGTGAAACGATTGTAAAACTTTTGTGAAATCGGACAACTCATTTAAATATAAAAGAATATTATACTTAGAATGGAATCGTACTGGATAGTGAAACACAAAAAAGATAATTTTAGAGAAAATACATTTATATCACATTTACATACAAATTAATATGTATTGTTTTTAAGAACATGTTTAAATTTTTCTTTTTATAATTGTTACTCAGGTACCCCCATCATAACAAAACTTTAGTCAGATTTCATAATGAAAATAATATTCTTCTATTATATATAATTTCTAGGCTTCTCTAGAGAATGTTAATAAATCTTTATCTTAATATGCTACAAAAAGAAATATAAATTACTCAAAATGGAATGATCATGCATAAAAAAATCTGTGCATTGTAGCTCAGCTATTAAGACTGTCACGGGATCGATTCTGATTCAGTTGATGACCAGCTTAATAATTATATCTACGCATGTAAATTTCTCAGGATTCAATTTCCAATCTTTAAAATGACGTTAAAACTGAAAATGAAAATACTAGCTGTAAACAACGTTACTTAAGCACTCCATGGAATTACGATAGGTGTGGCTTTAATAAAGGCAAACTCATCACACTCACCAATTGTTATAGTTATCGGATAAAGTATATTTCTATTGTAAGTAAAATATATGAAACTATTGTCATAATAATAACAATCATTTATATGTTGCTATTATTAAAACATCTTAATATCTGTTATTATTATTAAAGCCTGCATAACTTATCTGGTTTTGCAGATTTTATATACTGTCATGATCCAAAATAGAAACCGCAACAACTTGAATTCACGTTATTTGAGAAGTTATCTTGTGAACAATTCAGAATTTTTCCAAGTAGCTCAGCTAAAAAAATGTGCATCCTAAAAGATAAAATATCTAGAAATGATTTTTGTTATAAAACAAAAGATTGACAATGTGTCAAATTCATAAAAAAATTATTAAAATAAAAATTCGTAACAATGTTCCTAAAGTAATTTGCAGTTTAAAAAAGTATTAATCCCGAAATGTTCTATTTTAAAAAAAATGTGGTTTGCATTTAATAATGACTACACAAAATTATTTCGTTACTTGTCAGTCATTAGTAACAACATTATTTTACATATATTTAAGAAATCTAATGCACTTTCCATAGAAATGTATAGAATCTTGTTATATTCTTCTGATTTTTTCCTCTGAAGAATTTTCTTCATTTGAATTCTACTGCATATTTCCAAGGTACAAATCTTCATATTTCCTAAAGCTTTGGTCTTTGTCTGTGATCACTTACTGTTCACTACCAAAAGTTATCGAATCCTGCAAGATAAAAAAAGAATTTTAAATCACTTAAAACCAATAATTTTGAAATTTCTCACTAAATTTTGAATAAATATAATGTGTACTCTTATAGAGCCTAAGCTTAGATGGTATTTAAAAACGGAAGTTACTGCAGTGAAATACGTACCCTAATAACTTATTAATTACTTCTAGTTTTGATAATATTTAATAAATATATTCTAAATAATTTATTTATTACGTTATTATCAAAATCATATTATATGTAACTAGATAAAAAATAAGCCAATATTGAAACATAAAAATATGAAAAAGTATATAAACTAGTACTCCAGTGTAAATAATACTATTCTCTACACACTATACTCTAGATACCATCAAGTATGGGTAGACTGACTTTAACAGATGCGAAATGTAAGTTTAGGATTTCAAATTGTGTGAGTCATATTATACTGGGATATACATCCGGTGTATGACCCCTTTGTGCCATTGCTGTGTATTATATCTTCTATTCCAACACTAATGTAGGCTTGCTTGTAGTTGCGAGATGTCAGTGGGAGTCATTACATTGATCATCGTAATAAATGTCTGTAGAATTTCAGTTACTATTCTCGGTTCCACTACCTATTGTTTTACGAATAAAATTTTGTAGTTGAGCGATATAACGAAAAACACATTGAATATTATATATCCTTTCCAAGGTCTCACAATCGTCTCTTTCCAATCTTCCACAATCGTCTCTTATAGTTTAAAAAAAACTGATTTTTTTTTCAATATTTAAACACACATTGAATCGCTTTTTCTACATTTTATTAAAATTTTTTAAACATGGTGCACATACCAATGTAATAATTTTCCATGTTTTAAAATGAAGAATTTTTTTGAAGAAAATGAAGGAAGGATGTTACAAAAAATTTGAATTTTTAACAATTCTTTTTGACGCAATTCTACATCCCTTTTACATGGACGTCTGCACAAAATTTCCTTCCCTTAAACTTATACAATCTGAAATCAAAGGGAAATATAAAACATTAAAAGTCTATTGTTTGTCTTCCATTAATAGTATACTTTTTATTTAACACAAAAAAATCTTTTTTCTCTCTGAGCTATGCACTAAATTTCTAATGGATAAACTGTTTTGACTTGAAATCTTGGTAAAATATATTTAAGAGTACTCAAAAAAGAAGTCAAATTTTGCTTACTGATTTAACTATCGGAAAAAATTCTTTGTAGCGGCACTATAACAGTTGCATGAACTGAACTGAAATGCCGATTTTCTCTTTATTAATATTTTGAAGTCAATTTGTTATACATATTTATTAACTCAACAAGATTATTTTTTAAAATGTTAAATGTCAACCTCAAAATTTACAAATCAACTTATAAATATTTATTTTTTTGGGAAGATGACCTACAGCTAAACAAAACAAAACTAAAAAGGAAATAAATAAAACAAAATGAAAAAGATTTTAACACAATTGATATAAAATCTTTTTTAATTAACTTTATATTTGAAATGTTATTAGATTATTTTATGTGAAAAACAAGCATTAAAAAGTAGAAATTATTTTATAACCTACGCATACATCAATTGTTATATAATTCTTTTACTTGCATATAATATAAAATATTAAAACCAGTGTAATTCTATTGTATATTGACATTTATACCAAATAACCTTAATATGAATTTATCATCTGAAAATTTAAACAATAAAAGTAATTGAAAATTCAAATCCAATGAATGTTAAATACTGGAGTTTTTATTTCTATTTTTCTTAAAATAATACCTAGGTTTGTATGCATACAATAAAGTACATGTTTAGAAGTCTTCAGGATTTTCGTTGTGATATTTTTCTATACATTCATAAAATCATGCTAATTAAATTTATAATAACTTAAAATTTTAATTTTAAAGTAAAAAAAAAAGATCATGTTTTACCATAAATGAAAACTCCAGTCCTTAATCTCAAAAATATCTAATCAGAAAACTGAGAATATTGAATATATTTATCCTACATTAATTATTGAAATTTCAATCATTGGCTTGGATATTTCATATGAAACTTAGAATGTAAAAATTAAAATATTTTGAAGTTACTTTTCTTTTTTGTGTATCAAAATTATATGAAATATAAGTTTAAAATAATGATACTCTGCTCATTTATGTTTCTTTGAATAAAACTAATTTGTTAAAAATTTGTTTTTAAAGTATAAAATGATTAATAATGCGTAGCTCTAGAAGTTTTTGAAAAAAAATTGAAGTCCTTAAAAAGTAATTATTCGGAAGATGAATAAGACTTGAAGTAAATAAATAATTTATAGCACTTATTTTCACTCAGTAATGCATAATTTTTAACATAAGTTCTAAATTAATTTTAGTAAAACTGTAAAATTTTGTAAAAGGTATTCTTTTTTATTTCAGTAATGATATGTGTCATAAATGTAAATAACTAAAAAAAATTATATATCAAAACACTTTATAAAAAGATATTTCTTCTAATTTGTTAATTTAAAAAAGGAAAACTTAGACATTATTTGAAGTTTAGGGGCATTTAAATAACAAATTCTTAATTTCAAGTGATGTTTAGTGTGATAATATATTATCATCAAAAAATAATACATACGGATATTTTCAGGTGGTACTTAAATATATATTTATCTTTAAAGAAATGTTGATTTATTTATATGAAAAATGACAATTATTCACTTCATATATATATATATATATATATATATATATATATATATATATATATATATATATATATATATCACTGCCTGACATAGAAAACACCATAAAATATTGGATAAAATGTGATAAAAATTGATAGACAGACAGAGCATGCATATATAAATAAGTGTTGTTATTTACAAATAGATAAATTTATACGTTGACCAAATATGCAGAAAATCAGTATAAAGTATGGCTACCTCTCGCAGCGATGCAAGCAGACACTCTGCGAGGTAGAAAGTCAATTAATGTGTGGATGGTGTCCTGTGGAATAGAAGCCCTTATAGTATAAGCCATTCTCCACAATTCGTCCTCCGACAGAGGCTGGGACATAACAGACATATGGCCTCCAATCCCGTCCCAGATATGCTCGATATGGGAAAGATCAGGAGACATCGTAGGCGAAGGAAACAACTGTATATTCTGCAACGCTTGTCTGCTGACTAGTGCCCTGTGCGATGTTGCGTTATCCTGCTTGAAAATGTTTGCTATCTTACCTTCATACATACACCAACATGTTGTGCTATCTTACCTTCAGCAGCTGCAAGATAGATTATTTTGCAGCTGCTGAAGGTAAGATAGCACAACATGTTGCAGCACCTCATCAACGTACCGTCGTGACGTCGATATGCCTCTGATGCGTACTAGGGGTGATCTGCTATCGTGGCTGATGGGACCCCAAACCATTATTCCAAGTTGAGAAGCAGTATGGCGTTCAACAATAGTGATCGAATAGTCTCTATCACTCCGACGCTTCCATATTTTTACCCGGTGACTATCATTAGTCAAACAGAACCAAGACTCGTTCCTGAGCACTACATTATATACTGCCATTCAATCGTCCAAGTGGCTCGTTGACACCATCGCAATCTCTTCCTATGGTGCTTTAGCGTCTTCTTAAATGGCGGTATGTGTGCAAGCCACTTTCAGCCAAATGTCGTGCAACTGTTCTCGCAGATATTGGAGCATCCAGAACTGGCTGCACATAGCACAGAATGTCAAGAGAAGTTGATTGTGGGGCCGCCATAGCTGCCCTTCGGATGCGTCGATCCGTCCGTTTTTTTGTCCAGATGGACCTGGTCTTATGCAACTATTAGCATTTTGTTCATTAACCCATCTGGTCCAAATTCTATACACAGTTGATGCATCTAGGTGGGTTTCAGCAGCGATACGGAGGTAGACCAACCAACCGTATGTAAGCCTACAATTCGACATCCCACAAAGCCGTCTGCTTGCCAGAACTGTCTTCGATGTCGTCGTCCAGTCATCACTTCATCCACACGTGTCTTCTGCAGCTTTGAGCTTCCCGAAATACTGAATTTCCTAAGCGGCAAAGAGAAAACACTGTTGGCTTGTCCACCTTTTCTCTCCTTTCTATCTGGTGCGATAATCACAGGTCCAACTTGCATTTACATTATTTGCATAACATGTTCCGCTGTGTTATCTCCGAAATTTGCATATTTATATGACCAAAACGTCATGGTGTTGCATTTTCTATGTCAGGCAGTGTATATATATATATATAATAAGTAGCATTATAGGATTTTATTTGTTTTCTTTTTAATTTTATATTAACATTTAAATATTATAAAATTGATATTGAAGTAATTGACAGGTGATAAGTTAAGATTTAAAGTGTAAAGGAGATAATAATTATGAATTACTAGTCTTTATAAAAGACTAAAATTAACAATCCACTAATTTAAAACACTCATAATTGTATAAGAAAAATATAATAAAGAAACGTAGAAATATTTTAAATTAAATTTAAACCAGAAATAGCAAGAATAATACGGATAAATTAGAACATTATTTGGTATAAACATGAATCTGCTGAAAAGTATGCTTCGAAATATTTATATAACGATTTAAAGGATAAAAAATGCAAAATATTTTTTTATATTGCAATAGGATAAATGAGAATTATAAAAAGAGGTAACATAAAGATTACTCAAAATTCTGTATGAAATAAATTATGAAAATCAAAACTGAATGAAATATAACGTTCTAATATGTAAATATAACAAATATCCGTTTTAATTTTTCCAATTATATATCTTTTAATGAGATTATATAAGATGAATTGACCCTGAATTGAAGTTCCGAGAAACAACAGGAAAAAAAATATATATATATATATAACCAAATATTAGAAAAGTACTAGGAAATGTAGTGAAGATGTCATCCCTCGCTATTTTCTTTGACCCATCCCAGATCAATGTTCCACTATTTTCTTGAAGTTTCTGTGTTTTAAGTGTCTTATTGGTTCTACTCAAGTACAAGACAATAACAGAAGAAGTCTTGTCTGTTAATTTTATTTTTGAATGCATAAATACATATTTCTATTATAAGAAATTCTTAAAATTAAATGTCGTGGAGAACTGTTTTTATTAAATAAATAACAGTAACTTCTTAAATGAAGAAAAAACGGCCTTAAAAGTTGATATATGTGTATATAGAACTTCCTTCCCCTTTTATAATCTCCATAATCCCCAGAAAGCATTCGACACTTACAAATGCCCTCCATCTTACCTGCTTGGCATCTCAGCATCCATGCTTATTGCTTTCCTTCCTTTTTTTATAACCCATCCCCTCCTTCTCCTGTGGGTGATAAGAAAGAGCAGTTTTTGTCTGGAGCTGATTATGATGATCTTTCGGATGAATAAATCTATGGGGTAAATGCCGGAATCTAATCATAGCCCTTGCCGAGTCCGTATTGTTGCCGCTGACTATGATTGTGACTTCTTCGTCAGGGACTTCGGCGTAATCAACTGGAAAGAAGATACGCCGTTCGTGGCGGAGGAAGATTATTTTTCTTCCTTATTGGAGGATGGTAGGCGTCCAGTGCGTACAGCAAGCAATAGATTACCCGAGACTACTCATTTTCAACATGCCTCTCTCAGCTGATAAGGTTTCTTAGAGAGATTAAATTAGGATGAATTTGATAATTATTATTGATTGTTGAAAAAAATAAAACAATGTGATAATACGTCTGTTGATTTGGCTCAAATGACCTTAAGAGAGGATATTGCAATTTTTTATTTTCTTAAGGCTTTCAGGAGATTAGAATTTACCATATTTTGATAAATTTTAGTAAAATCTAATCAAAGGATTAAAAGTTCTATTTGATGAAATTTACATACATTATTATTTCTAATTTTTTTCTTCTACGAAAATTACAAAAATAATCAAATCCCATATAATTTTAATTTATATTTGAATTTTACGATTTTATATATGTTATCATCACATCAAAAATATTGATTACATTGTGACCAGTAAACATAGATTTTGTTTTTTCATGGCAGTGTGGCATTACTACTGAGTTATGTTTTTATAATCTTATATTTCCTTATGCATGTTTATTGGTTACTTTTTAAACACGGCGTAGAAAGATGAAGACTTATCTCATATGGTTATGATACTATTTATTTATACACCAGCAATGTTTCTGAACTATTAAATTTAGCCATAAAATTATTGCAAATTTAATTTCAAAGAATCCAAGCAGAACCTCAATTTTAGATTCTATAGTTACAGTTATATGTAGAATAAAAATTATCCGAGAAGTGAATTTAAACTTATTCATTCTTTTCCAATACTATTTTCCAGTTTTCATTGAAATTCTTTCTTTAGATCAATAGAAAATTTAGAGTAAGCAAAAAGGATATTTAATTTCCATATTTAGAACTGTATCTTTTCAATAGACATAAAACTGTAATTTACGGAAAATGTCATAAAATATAAACAGGCTGATATAAATCTTATTTATTTTTAGAATGTATCAAATAATTTTCCCTATATTTCTTGATGAAATTTCTTTAAAAAAGTTCAAATATTGAAAGAATATTTTAAAATATTGAATTAATATGTCAGTGGATAAAAAAAAGAATGCATCTCTCTAAAAGTCAACAATTTGCATTGAATGTGTTAGAATCAAATTAAACACTTTTAAAATGAGCATAGCATTTAATGTAAGCAAATGCATTCTTCAATCTCTATATCAAAAGTAGGAAAATTCATCAAATTATGTGAAGTAATTTAATCAGAACCAATTATATTTTACACATTTAAAACTCACTGACCATTATTTATAGTTAAAAATTCAATTCTCCTATTAAAATTAAAAATATATAATGCAAAGCTCTTTAACACTGAAATTAATCATTAAAGCATGCTTTGAAAGTGGACCCTTATCCATTTTTCCTGAATCTTTTAATGAATCAAACTCTCTGCAGTTTCTGGTGTAGAACTCCGTAATGATACATTTTGGCGGTTAATTGGCGAAGTATGCGCCACGGGCGGTGTATCTCTATTCCTCACTCTTACTCTTTCGGATGTTGAAGATGGGTGGGAGTTGTTACGGGAAACGTGGGGAAAACTAAGTGAAAGGAAAGGGATATCCATTCAAAATTTCGGGAAAACTCTGAGTCGGTGAGTGCAATTTTCCCCCGAGCTTTTATCTGTCCGCTGTAATGTTGGCGCTCTGAATTGGCTCCTTTAGTATGAAAACTCAGTTGGAATTGTACAGCAAAATTGAGTTACGCTCAGAGTTCTACGAGTAGGCTTAATGGCACTGGGATAAATATAGACCCTTTATGTCTCCTGATAGAAGATAAATATATCTCAGTTGTAAGAGCTTATGTTGGCCACCAGCGAACAAAAGCTTAAATAGTTAGATTAAATGGTTTCAAAGTTAGCAGACTTTATATGTAAAGTATAATATCTTGCATAATTTACATTGAGTAACTGATTTTATCAGTAAATATTTTAAGAAAACAGTGGATATCAATTAAAATGACTTTTATTTTCTTTATTTCTTTTTTCTTTTCTTTTTTTTTTCAAGTAAATTATTCTGTAAATTTTTAAAACACATTTAATAATGAATTAAATATTTATTTAATTGATTTAATTCAGATCACTTGAGAAAATCACTCATTTTACATTATTATTATTTTAATTAAAATATGTATTTAAAAAGTATAATTATTAAATGCAAAGCCTTGAAATAAAACATGATAAGCAAGTTTTCAGCTGAATTTTAATTTTTCTTTTTTACAGGAGGGAAACTAATTAAATTTCGAGATATTCCGCAGATATATATACCAGTTAATTATAATTTCTGTTACAGATACTTAATCAAATATTTAATATGTGATGTCAATCAAATATTTTAATGTTGAGTGACTTTAATAATAATTAATTACATTATTATTAATTTCCATCAATATTAAAATATTTATTTAAAAAACTCAAAATATCAATGATATTATCAATTTTGAAATTTTGAGCATTTTTTTATATTAATCTCCAGACAGATTAATTTTATAATAAACAAAATTGAAAGCATAAATTTTTTCCTGGTTGAGATATCTTAAGATTATAATTAATAGTAATGTACATGAAATTATCTTGAAGTTGTAAGGGAAACAGATAAACCCATCATTGATATAAATAATAATTTCAAATATCTATAAACATAATAATTTTTTCTCAAATTGTTTCTTTTTATTTCAATGTAGCTTGATAGCTTTGAAAGTAATAATTGAAATTTTATATGTAAAACATTACATATATTATCAGTGTTATCAGATATTGAATATCAATTAAATAGGGTAAGTTTTAAGTTACATTGATATTTATAGTTTAATCCTTGTTTGCATGATGCATTTTTATTACCTTTTAAATTCTCGTCAAAATGTTTGCTATAAAAATATAACAAAATTTATTATATTTGGGCAAATATTAATTCTATAAAATATTTGCTGAAAATTAATTGACAATTTTAATAATTGAAAAATATTTTGAAATTTCAATATAAAGCATTTATGAGGATTCGTTCATTTTAAGTACATATAAAATTTATTAAAATATTT
>JAPDSC010013443.1:25762-47522 GCA_026290005.1 Latrodectus geometricus | reverse complement strand
TTTGGAATGTAGGAACCTTCTTACAGAACTTACAACTAGAAACAAGGTGATCCTTGCATGGGTGCCAGGGCACAAAGGAATCGAAGGTATTGAAAAGGCTGATGAACTTGCTAAACAAGGATCACCCCTAATTCCTATTGGTGCAGAACCCTCCTGTGGGATCAATTTGAAGGCCACAAAAAACACTGTTCTTAGATGGGAAAAACAGAGGATGTACGAAGCTTGAATCAACACTCCTGCTCAAACCCATGCTAAAAGTATGATCTGCGGATCATCAGTGAGGATAGCCTCTGATATTCTAAGATGCTCTAGGCAGAAAATACGTTTTATCGTAGGTTTCATAACTGGGCACTACCATTTTAGAAAAATGGGTAGATAATATAAAATAACTCCAAAAAATGGGACTGTTTCAGCAAGACCCTATCTAAAGGAAATGTCATATGCAAGAGGAAACGGCCAAGCATATCATTTATGAATGCGAGGCCCTTGCTCTCTCTAGATTAACATCTTTAGGCATCAGCCATACTTGAGAGTTACACCTAAACTCCATTAAAGGGTTATCGGACTTTATTAATAAACTGAGTGACCCGAGCAACTGGAACTAGGAAACTGAGTTTGGAGTTTGCGGTACAAAATGCTGAGTAAAGCAAAGTACAAAATGCTAAGTAAAGCAATGTCATACAAACCCAAATTTAAGAAGAAGAAGATGGGAAATAGATAGTAGTGGGGTTATCTATGCAATTACTGAACTGACTGACATTAGTTATGGATTTCTACGAGATTTTTAAGCTTTCCTTTGAGATATAAAAGACAAAATAAGTGACTGCTGACTTTAACGATAATTTGTGCATTATATTCTATGGTATTTATTCATCGTATTTAATTCTTGTTTGTGTATAAAATCATTCTAGTACACAATCTTTCTAAGAATTCCTGATTACCAATTCGGAAAATATATCTATGATAAGAATCATGAGCTCACATACTGCATTGAAATCACTATCCTTACAATATTTTCAAATCCTGACAAAGTTTACCCTGAAATGACTTTTGGTCTGAAAGAGGAATTCAAATTTGTTGTTTCTAATGACACTTGGCAATGCCAAGCCCGCCCTTCAAGACTAGGTGAATGAAGTCAGAAAGTCTTCCATTTTTTTTAATAAAGCACCCTCATACGAAAGTGGAAGTACGACTTTCGGTTCATAGATGGCAGCACCATCTAATTTTCCAATTTAGAGATTGAAACTAGAGAAGACCCATAGCCTGGCTCCAACCACCCCCAGAGGTATTAATTTGAAATGGGAACATGGAGGACATTGCGACCCGACATATTTTACGTGACCCAGTCACCATTAGTGAACACGACGGATCTTCGGCTAAGCCAGGATTCGAATTTACCACTTTCTGGTGACGAGAATGACGCCTTAACCAACCAGGCCACGGCGGCCATACAAATTTACATTAAGGGATTCAAATTTACTATGGATCATTCTATTTTAAAGCCATTTCTACAAGGTAGAACCTTAATTTTTAAGGAACAAATCAACAAACCAAAAATTCCTAAATCTGATTTGGTATTCAAAAATGGCAATTTTAAAGCATGAAGGTTTCTTTGCTTTAAATAAAGTTACAATTTCTCTTGAATATTCCTTTCCCTAACATTTTTGTTTTGACAGAGTCATAAAATTCAAGCTTTATTCTATAAACGATTTTCTTTGGGCATATCAGAATATTTTGGCTAAGCCTTTCAATATACCAAAAACACCTATAGTTGACTAAATATATTAAAATATCATACAACCAACAAAATTATCGTACTTCTAGCACATTTTAAAGTTTCTTGGATAATAATATTTACCTGTTTCAAAATTTAGAATTTTTTTCTAAATGATTTATTTTATATTTTCCTTTTTTAAAGTAAGGAATAAAATTATTTTAGCAATATAATTTCAAAAAATATTTTCAGTGTGAATTGGACGTGCAAAAATGGGTTCAGGATGCTTTTAGGAGTAATTTCTGCTTATTAAAACGGAAAATTCTCTCTTATCTGAGAAATTTCAAATATTGTTTGATTATCTTGATTCAAGTACGACGAAATAATTGAGAGAATTTCTTAGAATACTCAACTTATGCATATAGAAAAGAACCGGACAATTTTTCTGAACAAACTTGTCACTCAAACCTTACTCTCAAGGAAATTACTTTGATTGTATAATTTTTAAAAATTTAGTAGCAGTTTTTGATCTAAAAATAGCTGAATTAATGTGACTAATTCTCTGAAAATTGACCGCATAGTTCTATGTTTGCTTAACGATCAGGAGTTGAAACAAATTTTAAAAATTTTTAGAGCAGTTTAAAATTTATTAAAATGATGTGATACATTGGAATTTACATCATGCATAGATAGGCTTACACTCTAATGTAAATCAATTCCTTCTCCTTGAATGTGCAGTCGATACTACCTACTCATCATTCATTAAATTGGAATTTCTTATTTCGCAGTTCTCCTGATCACCAGCATAGAATAAAATTCATATTTTTCATCTTATTTTTCACAGACTTTGCTAAAACAGCTTGACGTAGAACGAGATCATACCATTTTAAAGCCAAAAGAGAATGATCAAAAGATTTTAAAGAACTTTAATAAAAGACATTTTTATATCTGGTTTTCTCTGAAATGCATTTTTATCTTTCAGTTCTGTTATCTTTAGGATCTGTTATATCCACGAAACATTTCATGCCACTTCTTATGATTTATAGTAAAACTCTTCAACTGTCTGATATGATTTTTCTATATTCTGGATTATCTTCTCTATAAAGTTTGGCCAGAAATAACCCTTTCGGGAAGATAGGTCCTTAACTAAGGTGAAATAAGGATGTTAGCAATGAAGAAAAATATCCGAGAAAAAATTTCTTTATCGAATCTCTTAGAATTTGAATAAACAACATGCATAATCCTTCTCAATGCTACTGCTTACAGCTGTCCAGAGGTTAAAATTATTCATTTGTATTTTTTCTATAAATCTACTTAATTAACTCACATGATGAAAATAACACAAAGGAGTGACAAATTTAATAAAATTATAATTATTACTAACACTTCTTTATAAGTTTTAAAAGTTTTAAGAACGTGTTGTCGGCATTAAGTGGTGCAATTTTAATTGTACAATACCCATGAATTGTCATTAATTTATAACTAGTTAAAATTTGTATCTATCTTGTTAATATAATGACTCATTATTAATTACGAACACTTTGATTTAACACCAAAATGAAAGCAACAAAATGTACCTTAGGAAAAAAGATAGATTATTATCAAGAGCATACGTTTTTTTTAATTGCTCCAAATATGTTCCTTGCTACTGTGGAAAAACCACTATTTATATATTCACGTGATAGATTTTTCATTTAAATATTTATTATTTTTCAATTACATATTCACGTGATAGACTTTAACTACCTAGGAATAAGTAATAAAGACCACATGCATTTTATATTCACGTGATATATTCTTAATTTCTATTTAATAAAGTTATTTGTGGAGTCATGGCTAGAAATTTCATCATTTTTCTTCCTTAAAGATACATGCATAAGATTGGTCATCTAAGAAAAGTCTTCACCATGTGCAGTAAATAAATTATTAATGCATTAAAAAGTCCACCATTGATTTACTTTATGCATAATTTTAAATATGACATCAAGATAAAATTATAACTGACCTTTTCATACAACCTTAATGATTTTGCATTTCAACCACTGCTCTAAAATGTTCTGAGAAAACTGCTTATCAATCAAAAACTGTTAGAAGTATATTAAATTGAAGTGAAAAATCCATTTTCCATAGCTATATCGGACAACTATCGCTAATTTTTTTCTGAATGAAAACGTTCTTAACAAATGACTATCAACTAATTAGAAGTGGCATTAATTACATATTGTAACATTGTTAGACTAGAGCTATCACTCAACTCACAATGGCTCTCAGCTTTATTGATAAGGGGAACAACATATTCACATAATGATCCATTCCAGAGATAGAATTATATTACTCTCTGTATTCATCTATCCTTGTTCTCTAGTGCTGTATAGATCCTCCATATTTCTAAGTAAACTACTAAAATAGTGGTGGTACGGCTAACGAGTTTCTGATGGAGGCATTTTTTCTTCCGTTTCTACGATACCCATCATTTATAAAAACTCACATAAGTGATTAAGGGGTATTTAGGTTGCAAAATAAGACTCCAGCTTCAGGAAAGTTCATTTTTCCTTTTGCTGTAATGTTCCCTGGAATTTTTATATTCACGTTTATCACCATTACGTACAATTTGTCGCATTATTGGTAACTTTACACCTATGGTAATCGATCAATTAAAGCTTAAAAGTCATTAGGCTTGTGACAAAAAAAAATGTTTCGCTGAAACGTTATTACAAACATAAAGTTGCATATAGTCTTTGTGAAAATGTTTGGTAGTTATTGTTAGATTGAAATTAATATAAACAAAATAAGCATTTCAATTAAATTTAAATTTTAAATAAAATAATTTTGTTTTTAGATGTTAAAAAGTTTTGAAGAATATTTGTATTAGAAGATAATGACGGTAAACTTATCTAATAGGAAAACGATAATTTTATTCTTAATTAACGATAAAATATCCCATTGCATCAAAATTTATATCCATTTTCAGGAGTTAATTTCATTACAATTTCCTAATATATAAGCTAGATATCAAAACAGTGCAAAATAAGATTCAGAATAAATTTTTTAAATTAATAATATAGGGATATGTTTTGCAATATGTTTATATAAATTTAAAATTAAACAATTATTAATTTTTTATAAATGCTAATTAAAACATCAATGAAATATAATGTTATAAATACAATTTACAATAATAAGATATTGCAATCATTCATTACTTATTCAAATATTTTTGATAATAATATTTAATTAGATTTTGTAAAATTTATAGTAAAAAAAATTCACACATAGAAATTTTTAAGCATAACTGAATTTTTAATATAACTTTTATCGATCGTACATTCTTAAAACATGTATATATATTAAAAATCTTAAAACTGTATATGTGTAATTTCAATAATTTATTTTTTATTTGATTCTTTGCTATTCAGTGTAATTTAAACTTCACCATTAAAATCATAAAAGGTAAATTAATATCAAGAGCATTTAAAAGTATTTTAATTACTGAAGCTTGCTATAATTCAGGTAGGATGTTTTAAAAAATAATTATCGAAATATAATTTATTATTCAGATAAATATATCTCTTTTAATGAAGAGTCCAACTTAGTGGCTAGCAGAACTTTTGAGCCACAAGACCACATTTCACTTCTTCTAGAGTCACATAAAAAGTACACTTTTGAAAAATTAACGGATACTTTTAAATCTGACCATTCTGCAAAATCAGCAGGAAAATATTGGGCTAACCTTCAAAACACTTGGAAAAAGTTTTGTGGAAAACCCGGTAAAAAGGCTGTAGAAAACTTCAGCCTGCAAACCGGCCATGTATAATACATCATAATAAAATAGGCATTTTTTTATCTAGTTTTTTTATCCAAAGTTGTAATTCGGTCGCCATGAATACAGAGCGTCTTCCTCTATATCCCAAGAGCTAAATAGAGAATCTGGAAAACGAGGTGAGAGATAAGTAAATTATGTTGGAACCTCAGAACTCCTTATAAATACTGAATCTTTTGTGTTCTTTTGCTTCTCGTTTAAAATTTACAATTTTTACTTCTGTCTCCATGTTAATTTCTGATTACAACTTTAAGCGTTTGTTATTTTTATATCTTTGCTTTTCTATGATATTTGAGTTGTTTCATACATTTTGATTGATCCTTCCAATAAAGCCATGTGAAACAACATAAATAGATGTTAAAGATATTGCTCTCATACTTACGTTGGATAAATTGCATGAATCATTTATCTCTATCAGATAAATTCAGCAAGAAAAACTGATTTCAAAAGTATAATTTTAGTACTATTGATTATAGTGTTCTTTATGATTTTCTTTAATTTAGTAGTTTTCCTAATAAATATTATAAATGCAATGTTGAATGCCTATCCAGTATATTCGCACGATTTTTAGTACTAAAGAGGATAAATTGTAAATAGGTATTAGGAACAAGTTCTTATAAATTATTACTAAGTGTGCATATGTGTGCACATGTTAAAAATTTTATAAATTATATAAAAATATTTTTGATTATATGGAGAACGAATAAAGAAATAATGAAATTTGACAAAAGAAAATAATACAAAAAAGTAACTAATATCCTAGAAATTTTCATTTATAAGCTACTTATTGAATGCAATTTAAGATAAATCACATAAGCTAAACTATTTCTTGTTTTCAAGGGTGACACAAAATAAAGTATTTTTGTTTATTATTTTATATTGTATATGTTCTCCATTCTTATAAGAAATTTGTTTTCTGCATCTTAGTTATTTCTAATAGTATTTAATAAAGCATCGGGAAAATAAATGTGTATTTTTCTGTATTCTCAATGTTTAGAAAACAGGGCGTGTTATAAAAATAAATATCTTTTCATTATTCAAAAATTAAAGTTAGTTAATGTATAATTTTTCTTAAAAGTAAAGTATTATAAAAAGTAAAGTATTTTTAGTTTAATGTTATTGCTGGATATTTTTAATTACTTTAAGCTTTAGAAAATAACTCATTAATTGCTTAACACAATTTCAGATAAAAAAATTATATATTATTTAAATTTTTAGTTTTAGAAGTATTTAAATAAGCTATAGGAATCATTTTATTTATTTTTATAATTTTTTATAATATTTTCATTAGCATTTTATTATCTTTAATTTAATAACCAGTTAAAAAATCATTATAATGCTTACGATCAAATATATTACTTTAATAGTATAATTATTATTTATATAATGCTCTCATATATTGTTATCATTTTACAAAAAGAATTCCTAATGCACTTTATTTAAAAAAAACATGCTATAAAAATTCAATTGAAATGATTAAACTTTTATGGTTAAATACTTAATATTTAAATTCTATATTCAAATAATACAATAATATCCATTTTTTACTGAAATGTATATATATTTGAAATGGATCAATAATATCCATTTCAAATATATATACATATGTACAATATTTGAAAGAAGAAAAGTTCTCTTAAAACTTGCTATTTCTTATTGAATAACTTTCCCTTCATAAATACTGTATGATATAATTTATTCACAGTACAACACTATTAGTTTTTATGATCATAAATTCAGCTTATTATTCCTTTTTAATACATTACGGGAATAAAATATTTTAAAATGTTTTAATAGTTTGTTTAAAAAAATAAAAATAAATATTCTCCTTTTTAGAAAATATTCAATATTGAATGAAAACGTGACAAATAAACAAATCTAACATATGACTTTTGAAATTAACGTCAGACAATATTTTCAATATATAAACTAAATAAAAAAATATTTAATAACGAATCTTTCTAATAAATGCCTTTTTTAAAAACAATTAAAATTTTTCAAACTTTAAAAACTTACCATTTGCTGATCAAAATAATGAAACAAATTAATTTATTTAAATTAACTTAATATATAATTTTGCCAATTTCTAATAAAATACTTGAACTATAATATTTACCAAGATTTTTAAATATAGTGTATTTTGTACTTACTATTCTAAGGATAAAGCTAATCAAAGGAAAACATTGGATGAAAAACTTTTTTCTCCTTTTCTAGTAACCAAAAATGTCTTTATTTTCAAAGAAAGAGCGAATCACCTACATTGTAAGTGAAAAAAAATCTCTGAAACTTAACGCACTGACTTCTGAGAAATTTTTCGTCAACCTTAAGAGCAAATTTAATTAAACATTTTCACCCTTACAGCGTAATTAAACGTTGGCGCTTTTTAGAGAAAAATATTCATCACAGTATCCCCATTAAATAAGCGTGCAAACTCAGCCTTTTCTCAGATATTTTATTTCCTTTTTCCTTTCTCTTTTGACTATTAACTGATTTTTGGCTACTTTTTTTTCTTTTTACAATTCAGCACATTCTTATGGTAAATGCGTGGTTCTTCTATGCTTTTATTACATTAAGGGAATTATTCAATTAAGTGTTTTTATGCCGAGCACAAAAATATTGTTATTTTTATGATGGTCTATTTTATTATTAAAACTTTAATGCAAAAGAAAATAATAAATCTCACATGTTATGAAGGTAATATTTTTCTGTGTAGTCCACAGAGGTTTTTAAGATCTAAATATGAATATGAGCTATGAATAAATTAAAATGTAAATCTGAAATATAATTTAATCAATATTTAGTTATTAAATTTGAATTCAAAAATAATACAAGTATCATACTAATTATGTATCATACTTATTATTAATATTGATTACATTATACCTATATATAAAAGCTTCTATTTTGGGCTAAACTTTAGTAACATTTAAGGATTCAATTTTCAAAACTCCAGTTTGTAGCATGAAAGATAATACAAATTCTAGGGGGATTATAAATTTGTAAATTAAAGGAAAAAGCAAAAAAATTTCAAAGTAAAAAGCAAAAGAATTTTTCATAAAATTTAAAAGACAACTCAGATTTTGCATGACACAATCTTTAGCTGAGGAATAATTTACTACAAAAAATATTCAAACTTCTATGTAAATGCACTGACTAAAATATATTAGAAAACTATAAAATGGTAATTATTAAAATATATTGGATTCATAAAACTTGTTTTACATTGATAACATCACACATAATCATTATTAAATTTACATTATATGTCCTATATGCTTGGACATACAAAACATTAGTACTTCAATAAATGCGTTTGAAACTGGTAAATATACGTGCTTCTACTGTGAAATCAAAATGAAAAATTGGGTGAGGCTGCAGTGGCCTGGTTGGCTAGGGCGTCGTTCTCGGTTGTGAGTTTGAATCCTGGTTTAGCCGAAGATCCATCGTGTTCACTAAAAGGGACTGGGGCACGTAAAATCTGTCGGTTGCAATGTCCTCCATGTTCCCATTCCATATTAATATCTCTGGGGGTGGTTGGAGCCAGGCTTTGGATCTTCTCTGGTTTCAATCTCTAAATTGAAAGATTCAGATGCTGCCATCTATGAGCCAAAAGTCGTACTTCCACCTTCGTATGAGGGTGCTCTATTCAAAAATGGAAGACGCTCTCTTGACTTCATTCGCCTAGTCTCTGACAGGTGGGCTTGGCGTTGCCAAGTGTCATCAGAAACAACTACAACAAATTGGGTGGAAAATATTTTTAATTTTAAACAAATATGTATGCTAATTGTAATTGCTTTATGCCTAGTACAGTGAAAAGGAATATCCATTAGCACTTCATTGAATTAATCAATAAAACATTACTTATTAAAATTGCTGTTTATATTTTTTGTTTTTAACTGCTTGAAGATTTCATGTTCTTTTGACTATTACTTGATCGATGAGCCGTGTAGAGTCACAGTGGAAGCAACACAGAATTTCAAATTTTTAATCACTTCGTTTTTTGATAGTAAATTTTTGTCACTTATACTGAAATCAGAAAATGACCCATATTCAAAATGACAAATATAAGCAAAAACATAACAGAATAATTGGATACTAGTACGGAAGATTTTGCGACTTCCCTAGTCAAGTTGTAGGCAAGTGTATCAATAATGATGATTTAAACTATGGCATGAATAGAGAAACGGCATCCTTGTCTAATTAGACTAATTAGACAAAATAATTAGACCTTGTCCAATTAGACTAATTAGACAAAATTAAATGTATATGGTCATCAAGACTACAGCGTCTTGATGACCATATACATTTAAAAAACATAAAGAGGAAAAGAATGCTATTATTATGTTTTCCTTCCGTATTGAAAAACTATAAGATCATTGTTATTAAAATATATTGAACATCGATCTTGATCAACTATAACAGCACAATTTGCAATAAGGTAATACAATTTTGTTGCAACGTGATCACATCGATGTAGCTTATATTAGACTTTTGTCTTGATTAAAGAGTTCCTAAGGTCTGATACGTATTTTGAAATTTATATTTAAGAGAGACTGATACCCTTTCACCCACTGCCCTTTATTATCGATGATTCTAAAAAATGTGAAAACACATGGAATAAAATATGTACACTACTGGCCATTAAAAATGCTACACCAGGAAGAAATGCAGATAACAAAATGATTTTTATTGGACAAATATACTAGAAATAACAAGTGATTAAATTTTCAAAAAATTTGGCTGGATAGATCCTGAGAAATCAGTACCCAGAACAACCACCTCTGGCAGTAATAACAGCAGTTATACGCCTGGGCATTGAGTCAAACAGAGATTGGATTGTATGCACAGGTACAGATGCCCATGTTGCTTCAACACGATGCAACAGTTCATCAACCCTAGTGACTGGCGTTTGGTGACGAGCCAGTCGCTCGGCAACCATTGACCAGACGTTTTCTATTGGTGAAAAATCTGGAGAACGTCCTGGCCAGGGCAACAGTCGAACATGTTCCGTATCAAGGAAGGTCCGTACAATACCGGCAACATGAGGTCGGGCATTATCCTGCTGAAACGTAGGATTTCGCAGTAATGTAACGTTCACTGTTCAAAGCACCGTCAATGCCAACAAGAGGTGACCGAGACGTGTATCCAATGGCACCCCATACCATCAGGCCAGGTGATGGGCCAGTATGACGAATGCACGCTGCCAGTGAGCGTTCACCACGATGCCGCCAAACACGGATGCGACCATCATGATGCTGTACACAGAACCTGGATTCATCTGAAAAGATGATGTCTCACCATTCGTCTGCCCAGATTCGTCGTTGATCACAACATTGAAGGCACTCTTGTCTATGACGCAGCGTCAAGGAAAGCCGCAGCCATGGTCTCCGAGCTGAGAGTCCATGCTGCTGCAAACGTTGTCGAACTGTTCGTGTAGACACTTGTTGTCTTCCAAACAACTCCTTTTCTTGACTCACGGCTCGTGACGTGGTTGCACGATCCATTAAGGCCATGCGGATAATATGGCTGTCTTCTCGGCTGCTAGTGATAGGTGGCCGTTGAGATCCCGCATGGCGTTCCGTATTACCATCCTGAACCCATCGATTACATATTCTGCTAACAGTTATTGAATCTCGACTGACTCGAGCAGCAATACTGCGATAATATAAACCGCAATTCCGGTACGCTACAATTCAACCTTTATCAAAGTCAGAAACGTGCTGGTACGCATTTCTCCTTCTTACACGAGGCATCACAACAATTTTTCACCAGGCAACAACGTTCAAATGCAATTTGTGTATGAGGAACCGGCTGAACAATTTCCTCATTTAAATACAATGTAGGTGTCGCTACTGGCGCCTCTTTGTTTGAATGCGCTGAAAAGCTAATCATTTGCATATCACAGCACCTTCTTTCTTTTGTATAAATTTCACGTCTGTAGCATGTCGCCTTCTTGATGTAGCAAGTTTAATGTCCAGTAGAGTATTTATAATCCCTCCTCGATTTTATTCTTTTATTTTAGAATTTTATTTTTTATTTTATTTTTGAAGCATTTAATTTTTCTGTATAATGAGTTGATTGTAACCTTTGGAAAACAAAATTAATATTTAAGAGTTAAATAGAGTAGCATTCCTGATAAAACTATGTTATAATTAAGCAGTTTTCTATCACTATTTTAATTTTAATAATTAATTAAGATAAAAATGTAGTATATATTATATGTATAGCAAATGATTAAGGAAAAGGCTGCTTTCATAACAATCTTATTTATATACACAATAAATAAAATTTATTTCTTATGACATCTATTACCTTAACAAAAAATAACGGTTAAAGATATCATCAAATTTCTGAAACTTATAGCAAAAAGACAAGATTATATCTTGTAACTAGCATAAGTGCTATGTTTTTATTAAATGCCAAGTAATTTTCTAAATACACAATCCCATTAAGCATAGATCATTTGAGCTGAAACAAACTATTTAAGAGCTCTCTGCATGGCTGCACATTCCTCCTGAAATCAAATAAAACCGGAGAAGAGAATCAGTCTTTCCGGAGTTTTACGATTTGTAGGCACTCCCCACCCCTTATTTCATGACGATCCAACTATACAACGTACACACTCAAGAAGCAAAAGCCCAGATAAGTTGTGGCATCTAGTTGCTATGGAAACCAAGTCCACGCTGGAAATTTTGATAGTTGACGTCAGCACTGGTCGAGCCCTCAAGGCTCGTGAGGCAGCCTTAATGCAGAGAGGACGGTATGGATTTTGTTATGTATGTAGAAGAGACACACCACACTTGAGTTTTCCCACTTCACTGAAAGAATTAGGCGAAACAAAGATTATATGCTATCAGAGATAGAGAAGTGAAACTTAACTCCGGGGCTAAGAAGGGGAATCCATGCTTGCTGATTAATGCCAAGGAGCACTCGGCGACAAATTACGTGTCAAGGTCTGAAACTAGCCAAAAGCTTTGAAGATGAGATATCTTAATCAAATATGCAATCAAAACTCTGGCTTAGGAATCACGCCTAAGCAAAAGGTGAATTGAAAATTTGGTGGAAATATATCTTATGCAAATTTTGAAGATTTAGATAAATAAATCTAATTACTTTATGCAGATGAAAAATTTTACCGATTTTAATTTCGTTAATCTGGCAATGAAATTAATAAAGTACACCTCTTAAATTAATTTAATATAATATTTTCAGCAAAAGATATATGTTTTATGTGGAAATGAATTTAACATGAAATTAAATATTTTTACTGCTAGTATGAGAAAAAAATTTGATTATTTAAATTTTATTTTTTCAATACATTAATAATAGAAAAATGATGAATTGACTAAAATTTTTAAATTTATTAATAACAAAGCTCTAAATATATTTTAAACAATACATTGTAAAATAAATAAATTTTAAATAATGAAATTTAATCTGCTCAATATAAAAATGCAAAATATAAAATGAAAAAACTTTATATTGCCCATACATGAAATATCTACCGCATCGATTTTAAAATTGTGTTATAATTCAGATTTCAAAAATTAAAATTTGTTGGAAAAAATGAGAATAATTAAGAAGCAATTGATAAATCTGTCACAAAGTTTGCTTTTATCCAAATCTCAATTTTTACAATAGTTTGCTAAGAAATTAGTTTGGATTATTGTGGAAATTTTTGGATGGCTTTCTACCTAATACTAAGTAAAATCATTTCTTCACTTCTCTCTGGAATTTTGAATCAAAGTCAAATAACAGGCCGGTAACTTAAGCTGGAATCCTCTTTTTCACGTGATATTACACTAGCTGAAAGATATTAAATACTACAAAGATATAACTTGAATGCTTTCTCTCGGTAAGTAAGTCTTCTACCGAATGAAAAAATCGAGCCTTCTGCCTTCCAAATATGCAAGCAATGCCTCTATCACTAACCTATTGCAGTTCCAATATAGGAACATTGCTGTTAGGTTTATTTAGGTTACTGCAATACATTTTCCGAAAACCATAATACCTATGCACCCCCTACCATTTTGTAATTTTGAACCATGAGTTAGTTATAATGTCAGGTTTTGAGCTGGCACATTCGTATTCAAATCTTATCATGGGAGGAATATTGAACCGTATGGTAGTTTCAACGTATTTGGGTCCATCTAGCACTATTCGGATTTGTTAGATTTAGTAGTAGTATCTCTGTTCAAAAATTTGCTGCTTTGCGAAATATAATATTTTGTTATTATTAAACATATTGTTAACGCAAAATAGAATAGTGAAAAGATTTAAAATCAGTTATAATTATAATTATTTTATAAAATGTTTATTAGGTTACTTACATGTCAAAAATAATTACGAATTGCAACAAAGGAATTAAATATTTTTCTATGTCCTGTGTGAAATAGACCACAAATAAAATACTTAATTTTCTATAAACTATGAAGAAGAACAGAAGTTTTAAAAGTTATTGAATCAGTTATCGATGAAATTTGATGAATTTTTATGAGTCTTTCTGCCCACAAAAGTAGAGTTTTAAATGACGAATTTCATAGCATACGACTTAAAATACAAAATTTATGTTTATTAGTTATACCACAGTACGCCATCTCTATAACAATTTCATTTTAGGCAACATAAAATTATATTTGAATTAGTTATTCTTTAATATGAAAGATTTATAAATACTAAATTTTACAGCAAGATTTACAGTGA
Source organism: Latrodectus geometricus (assembly GCA_026290005.1). Lineage (NCBI taxonomy): Eukaryota > Metazoa > Arthropoda > Arachnida > Araneae > Theridiidae > Latrodectus > Latrodectus geometricus. Next base: position 33,285 of record JAPDSC010013443.1, on the reverse strand, counting down.
TTCGCAATATCAAAATGTGCTTTATTTTATGGGAATATTTTTTGAAAATGTCGTTAGTTCTTTTGCTGTATAATGTAAATATTCTATTCATATATATTTAAAAATTTAGTTTTAAATATTTAATATGTATGTATGCCTGCATGCACGTGTATAAGCGTGTTAGTATGTGCGTTTATGTTTTATCATTGATAGTAAATTAGACATAAAACGCTTATCTTGATAAAATATTTCTTTTGCTGTACTATTATGTGTAACAGGTCATCTAAATAATCTAATAGATATTCCTATTCTAAATTTATGTTGTTTTGAAAAGCTGATAAAAGTTTCTAATAATCTTGTTGTATGATATAGCAAGAAAAAATTAGTATGAATAAAATATGGTGTATGAAGAAATCACACATATAATTTTTGTTCAAAAATAAATGAGAAAGAATTTCAAATTTATTTTAAAAAAAAATTAAAGCGAGCTTCAAATATTGCTTGTGTGTTAATTAAGTACTCAAATCTCCTGAATAAGGAATTAAGTTATCGCTTTTTCGATTTTGCCAGAAGAAGAACATTTGTATGAATAAAATAAAACGCCCGTATTTTTGTTATCAAAGAACAAGAGCTCAAAACTCGATGCCACATCTAATGTAAAAACAAAGTTGTTTAATTCGCAGACGATAATCATTGGAAGTTTATCAAATCAGAAAAGTTCGCGTGCTTATACTTGTTGCCAAAATAAAAAGAATAAAAAGGCAGACTATCGTTAGAGTAGTGCTGTAGTCTGCAATACTTAATTAGTTTATCGACGATGACATTTTCTAAAATGTGAAATGTTCGTCTGTAGTCTCAGGTGAAGAAAAACAAAACACACTGCGTTTATTAAGGCATGCAAGGGTGTTCAATGAAACGAGATGTCGGAAAAAATTTAATTAATTGTATCCGTCTTTTAATTAGAAAATGTGATTTATTACTGTAATTTATTAGGTTCCTGCATCTTGTTCAGCTTGAAGTCATCGCTTCTGAAGCTCAGTTGAGCTGTTGCGTTTGGCGTTAATGGTTGTAAATATTACGTGGAATTTACGGAATGCATCGCTAGTCTTTTTTCTCTTTTCGTTTCAGCATAGGATTTAATTTTCTTCTGAATAAATCCATATGTTAAATGTTCTTTTTAACACTATTAGCAAAAAGGTAAAATAAGTAAAAAAACATTTAGCTAAATCAGCAAAATAACCGTAAGAATAATCATACCTAGTCCCGGTTGAGTTAATTAGCTTCATTATTTCCCATAAAATGTGAATTTTTTAATTAAGCAAGGTATTTTTTCATGACTAACTGTGATAGAAGCTTTTTACAAGATGATTTGGATTACACTTGCTATATTTTTCAAACTTAAACCAATTAAAAAATAATATTATATATTTATATCTATTTAATTATTTTCAATGTTCAATTTATCGTGTCAGTCAATATTTCAAAACAAAATAATTTCATTATTTTCAAAGAATAGTCTCATTATCATATATTACAATTTCATTGCTATATATACACAAGCGCATTGTGTCTATCTTCAAGATATACACAAGTATAAATATCAAAAATATAAACTGTGTTTCAGATTTTTAAAAATTTTATTTTTTTAAATTTAATTATTATAAATTACTATTTTTAAAAAAATTTAAATTTAGTTTGAAGTTAAGGATTTTTCTCAGTTTCATTTATCTTTAAATTCACAAAAAATATTTAATTTATAAATGTTTAATCTATGTAAACATACTAAAACTATTTAATTTACATTGTTTTTGCAGTTTTGTAAACTTTTAAAAATTTAAATATCTAAAATTTATTTTCGAATATTTTTATTGGTATGTCTTACTATTTTTATTCGTTATTAAAACTAGTTGATTTACATATTTTCTTTATGCAGGTATACATTTAACTTTTATAATAAAATAATTAAAGTCAGGCATGAAACATTTATTTTTAAATATTATTTTATTTATTGGTCTTATTGTTATATGATTTTTCTTCTTTTATATGAAATTTGATTAAAGGAAAAAGGTATCTAAAATTCATACATGAAAAATAAAATAGTTCAAATCAACAATTTACTTTAAATTTTTATGAATATGTTTAGATTTTTTGTTTAAATATTATCTGTGTCCTAAATATATAAAATTTTACATTTAATTTAATTTAGAAACACTTAATAATGCTCTATTAAAAAAATTTACTTTCTAAGAAAAAATATACACATCTTTTTATAAAGATTGCATTTTTAGAAATATTTGTATTAAATATATTATTAAATATATTAACACCTTATACATAGCAAACTGTAAAATATAATTTGGCAAAATACATAAAGTTTATAATATATTTTATTTTAAAATGATAATTTATAATCAGAATTTATGAGATTTTGATACTATAAAATCTTTCTATATATCATTTACAAATTTTTGTCCTGTCATGTATGAATTGTATTTGCTTGATAGTTTTGAAATATGATATAAATGTGCATAAAAAAGTTTAAATTGCATAAAAAATTCCCACTTGAATAAAAAATGTTTGCAAATTAAAATGAAGCAAACGAGTGTTTCATTTCTAGAAAGTGAATGTTGTTTCTGAAAAATGTAACTGTATTTTAGAGTATTATTAAATCTGAGAGAAACCTACCTAATAGATATTGAAAATTTAAAGAAATATATAAAAATTTAAGAGAAAATAATAAATATCTAGAGTTTAATGACATAATTTTTGTTCATTTGTTTTACTAATTTCTCAATATTCAGTATGTGTATAATTAGGGATGTCACAACTTTCTATATTTCTATATTCTTTGGCTTCTGCTAGCATACTTAATGAAGGCATTAATATAGCATAAGACTCCGGTTTTAAAAATAAGAAGAAAAATAAAGCTTGAGAAAGAAAAAAAATTTATATAACTAGATTACCGTCTACAGATATTTACATTAATTGGTATACCTTTCTGTTATGACAGTTGCTTATTAAATATTCTGTAATAACCAAAAAAAGTGATCAGGTAAATTATGAATTTATCATTCATTAACCTTAAGTTGAAGTCAAAAAAATTTCCTATAAAAATTTGGTTTTTATGTTTAAATTTTATAATTTAATTAGAAATTTAATTCTTTTTTAAATTTGTAAAACTTTAAATTAAAATGCTTTTATTTATTTTCAACAAAATATTTTGTATTTAATTTATTAAAATTAAAAATATATAATTCTGAAAATTCCTTATATAATTAATAAAATAAAATTTTATGAACTCGAAATTTATTTTATTTAGTAATTAAAAATAAATAATTTATAAAAAGTTTGGAAATTTTATAAAATAAGTTATTACGTTTTGAAGCAAAATTAAAACTTAGAAGAGATTTTACTTGAAGTCATAAATTCTATTAAAAAGAAAAATAAATGAAAGAACCTAATTTATTAAAATTTCAACATATATATATATATATATATATATATATATGTATATATAAGCAAATAGTATTCATATTAGATAAGAATTTTTCGAAGAAAAATACTTTTTGGCTATTCAAAATATTTAGAAGAAAAGATAACAAAATAATGGTATTGTAATGATAGATTTGGCTTAAATTCTAATGAAATCATTTGTGTGGTTGAATTCAAAATAAAAATAAATTGATTATATATGCAAATAAAGACATTAAAAAGAATATATTACTGGAAAACTTTTAAATTATGGATGTGTAGGAAAAAGAGAGAAAATAAGTAGATGATAAATGTTTTCGTAAATAATAGCTTGGATATTCTGAAATGCATGGTAGATAATGTTATATTAAAATTTGAAAATTCCTAAAATTGATCTAGAACGTATTTTCTATTTTTGAATCAAAATTTTTTCGACCTAACCTTTAATTACAATGAAAAATTAACTATGAAACACATATGAAATGGAAACATTTTTAATTAATATTTTAATAATTAATTTAGGTTTATCAAAATGTCTCTTACTCGAAGAACAAAGAAAATTAGAAGATAATTCATTAAACATTAAAATATTTTTAAGTAAAAAAAGCTCCAAATTTAGATAGAATAATTAAATAAGAATAATTATCTATAAAATTATTGTTTAAGCCAATAACATAAATAAAATTGTAAATATTTTTAATAAACTTATATTTAAATAAATTATTAACAGAATATTAAATTTAACTTTCGTTTTAATACCAATTTTGCATCTTAAATAAATGAATAATTATAATGAAGATACACAATAATTTATATATTATTCAATATAGTTTATTAAAAATTTAATTTCGTGAACTGGAAATGAATAACTATTAAAGAATAATACAAGATTTAAGTTTTCGAATATTATGATGACATAAAATTATTTGAAATATCAAACTAAAATTTAACTAATGTATACTAGTGACCAAACCAAATTCAGGATGTGTTCAAAAAGCGTATATTGATTAAGATCAATTGATCATGGAGATTTTTAAAAATACAGAACTGCATTTGATGTACATTTATGGCACGAAGGAAAGAGAGCCAATTAAACCGGAAATTCAGTTGGTGAGGAAAAGCAGCGGAAACGCCAAGAGGTTGGTCTGGTTGAAACAAATTGCTGTAATCTCTGAATGAAATGACCGATGCCAGCGTCAACGGAGAGTGTGAGAATTAGACCCTATTCATCATCGCCTTAGTCCTTGCAAATGGGGTTGTACCTCTATTAATCAAGTTGTTCTCCCGGCGGAATATGCTTTTGATGACGCTCCAGTTGCTATTAGATCAGTAGAAATATTTCTCCACGCTCATGGAAAAGTATAAAAGAAGATACTGTATTTTCTTTAAGATTCTCTTACTCATAGTAAGAAAATACAGTAAATCATTCTACCCCCTTCCAAAATAATTCCATTCTCAAGCATTTCTATATTGCAACTATATCATATTAATTATATAATGTATATTATTTTAAAAATCTTTAAAATAAGCACTTTTAGTTTTTAATTTAATTGTAACTTATTCGTAATAATATTGCATATTTTGCTCACATAAATTAATCCATTATGTGGGCAATATGAAAAACATATATTATACTTTCGTTTACAAATAAAAAAATGATGAATTTTAAAAGCATCCGAAAAAACGTTCTGATTTTTTAGTAATTAATAATAATAATTAACGATAAAAATTTAATCATCAATAAGTTAATAATCAATGAATTAATAATTTAATCATTAAGGAATTAAGGAGTAATAATAATTGAAATACAATTTCCCAAAATCTAATTTCCTAATTACGCTTGTTTTCTTCCTTTTTTTTTTGCAATAGTATTTATAGTATACCTTAAAAAATGTAAATAAAACTGATGTTGCACAACATGATACTGGAAATAAAAGATTAAAACTTGTTTTTAACCCATTTTATGTGGGAATCTTTTCATTTCTTTGAAGCTAATATTAATTTTATAGAAACTTCAATCAATGGAACATTTTCAATCAAAGCAGTTTAAAGTAATTCTTAATAACTTATAACAATTAATTGTAATTTAAAAGTATTTGTAGTTATTATTTAAGAATAGAATTTTTCATAATCTTCTCATACAATTAATTCAATTTCTGGGTGGCAGTTATATAATATAGTAGTATACGTATTAAAAGTTTTTTTACAGATGAATTCGTCATATTTTTATGGATTTCCGGAGTTTATTTTCGACAGAAAATAATGATTAAAAGTTTTTAAGCACAGCATTTTATTTTAGGTTCAAAACTCTTATTTATAACATTTAATGGAACTGTTACATTTTTATTTTGATTTTAAAAATACAGCAATTAAAATCTCTTATAAATCGTAATGTGTAAAATAAAATTTTAGGTTTTTCTGTACCACTTTTAGAGATTAACTTTTTTAATGAAATTTAACTTCAACTATATTTCACTAAACATATTCAATTATTATAAGCATTTTCGTATTCATTTATTTAAAAAATAAAAGCAAAATGTTAATTCCCCATTTCTCATCTTTCTAAAATCAAATATTACTTTTTTTTTTTTTTTTTTTTTTTACTTTCTTACAGCTACCTTAGATTTTAATAAGTGTTTTAATATTTTTTAATGCACTCCTTCATTGAATTAACTAAAGACAATTTTTATTTATTTTTTAAACAAATCAGTATGCATATTAATTACATTAATGTATTTAATTTTGTTATCTTTCTCAATTAAATACCTTATTTACTGTTGTACATCATATAAATATTTTAAATAATATTAACATTTCAGAATGGATAAATTTTTCGTACTTAAAATTCCAAATTCAAATGCATTTAGCACATGGTTTTTTCAAATACATGGTTTTCAATTTTATCACTGTACCATACTTTGTATTAAATTGCAATTCAATCTGTACTATTTCCAAGAAAAATCTCAATTTTCAACATAACTTTTATTTTTCTTGCCAGTACTTCGCTTTCAAAGTTTGGACTTTCTCCATATTTTTAGTTTAACTTTAAATCCCACTATTTTTACTGTTTCGCTGTGGCTGCAAATGTTATAAACTGTTTTCAAGTATACGCTTGACCAAAAGTTTAAAGCAAAAAATAAATAAAGCTAATCCTTTTTGGTCCATTCCTGGGATTTAAAATCTCTGAAGTTTCTACTCATATTTTCCCACTAGATAGAGAAATCTCCTTTTTTTTCAATAATTCTATATGTGAGTTATATTACGACTTAAATCAAATAATATTTCTGTATATTTGATAGAAAATTGGGAATGGTTTCACTATCGTTTTAAAATTGAATTTTACTTCTTTTATTGTTTTAACATAAAAATTTTTATAATATTTATATCAAATAAATTTACATCGTTAATTAAAATCTATTTTATTAGAAGAAAGATATTATAAATTTGTGAAAGAGAATCTAAAAAGGGAGATTAATAATTAAATATTTTTATTTTGTTATAAATTTATCATAAATGTTCAATTTTTTCTCATGAATTGCTAGTTTTTCAGTGGAAATTATTTATGCATGCATTTCAAGTCTGAAGGTTCTTTTTTTATTTCTAATGGCGGGCACTCTTGAGCAATAAAGTACATTAGCCCATTTGCCGCAACAAGGCCGGAAACTGCTACTCATTTTATCGTTACCCGGTGGGCACCTGTGAACCAAGTCAAGGAGGTACGAGTAGCATCACCCACACCACACCACTATAAACCCGTTTACAGGGCGGGCCACATTCATCCATCATCTGAGGAAAGGACAAGAAACACACAGAGAGAGAAAGTACATCCATACCCGAGCCGGGACTTAAACCCAGGTCCTACCCATTCGTAGTCAGTCACGCTAACCACTAGACAGGCTGGGCGGCACTCTAAAGGTTCTTCAGTTTACCATATTTTGATTACTAATGCTTTTGAAATTTTAATTGACTGCAAATACTATGTATAATAAGGATTCGTTTAGTTTTAGAATGTTATAAATCATACAGTATTTCATTTAAAAATAAACGAAGATTTATATATATATATATATATA
>JAPDSC010013443.1:0-17898 GCA_026290005.1 Latrodectus geometricus | reverse complement strand
ATATATATATATATATATATATATATATATATATATGCAGAGAAAGATAGAAAAAATTGTGTGTGTGCGTGCGTACCTGCCTGCCAGCCTATGTATGTGTATATTTATTTCCATTTTTTTGCAGATACATTTTGAACTTATTTTAAGTCAAAGATCCTATTATAGATTATATTAAAAGATTTATCTTTTTTAGACATGGATTGACATTTGATAGATGTCATTTTGATGTATAGCTATTTTATGTATTTTTAACTAGTTATTTGCGTAAAAGGCTTTTTGTTTCTATATTTATACACGTAGAAAAATAATATGAAATATTTCTGTTTTATTTATGAATTTTTATTTGCTTAAATATTGTTTATTTACACAATGCAGATCTTCACTGAACAATAGTTTTAAAATGTGAACTAAATATCCAATTATTTTGCAAATGAGAACACATGCTAAAAATAAATTCATTAAATCTTAAGAAAATTTTCTTTAATTCAAAAGTAATCAGCGTTTATGCTTAGGAGTACCTTTAAACAATAATCATTAATTTTGAAGTCAATTAAGCTTCTTTCTTGAAACAAAAAATCCGAATACCAATTTAAAACATCATTAGATTATGCAAACAATATTTTTGTTTACTTAGTGTTTTGCGATTCAAATATTTTTGCAATTTCCAGTATTTTTCCGAATGCAATTAGTATAATTAGTTGTAATGTTTATTTTATTTAAAACCAGACAAGAATTGTTAAAAGACAACAAAGAAGTATTTCAACTTATTTTTCCATTTTCTTGATGATTTTGAAGTTCATGACTAATGGCGCTATCTAGCGTAATTCTGCTTCAAGGGATGAAAGCTTTTTCTCTAGTTTACCTTCAAATTAATTTAAAGGGGAAGAGTGCCCATCATGTCACTTTTTCATGAAGAACAATGCATGGTTACAATAAAAAAATTTCATGGGATTTAAGTTACCTCCAGCATAATCTTTTTGCTATCCACGTATTGAATATTTAAATAATATGTAAATAAGTTTTTAATCGGGTTTTGAAGAAATAAAAATTAATCCAAATGCTTTTAAATTTATTTATTTTTATCAGCAATAATTTTCGGTAGTAATTATTTTGAGCTATTTGTAAAGATACTGAATAATTTTCTTTAATTTAATATTGTTTAGATTAACTCCTATTTATTAATAACTACTAGTCACCTAATACTTATTAATTTTTCTAGGGAATTAATCTTCTATAAACAGATACTATGTTATAAGTGAGTTCTGCATTAATAACAAAAATATTTTAAACATCAATTTTTTTGCCATCATAAACGTCAGTATTTTCAAAACCAATAATTTATGAAATTTCTTTTCAAACTTAAATGTTCAAATATTATAGCTATAATAACAACCCGCAATCTTAAAAGCTTAACCTGAGGTAAGAAATTTTAGTATTAAACATATTAAATATCTAGAAACAACCAACATAATATATTATTAAATTCAGCAAAATTCCTAAGTGAAATTAGAAAAAAAATTTTATATTAATAATATTTTACTCTAATTTTTAGAAACATATTCCACTAAATACAGAAGTAATCGTATTCAATAAAACTTTGAACATGTCTGTTAATATGCCTAACATATAATCAGGCAATATAACAAAATTTAATCGTATTGTTTCAATTATGAACAGTTGAAAAAATATGTTTAAATTTTGTTTAATAGTATTGTTTTAATAAGATTTAATTGTTTAAAAAAATTAAAGTTATAATAACAATTGAATCATATTCTATCATTTGAAAAATGAACCCGACCAACCTTGTACTGTGTTATCTACTATAAAGTATGGCTTGCAATTTTTAATAACTCTAAATATTTACAAAGATACCGTTATATTTTTTATTTACATCAGCTTTCATTAAAGTAATAGAATATTGGTATTGGCATCACACTCACAAAGACATGACGTATCGTGACTACATGAGAATCAAGTCAAGAATTTCTGGCAATATAATAATAAGGCCTAACCAACTGCATTCTAATGTTCATATATATGAAATTTTATTAATTATCCTAAAAATAAAAGTATCTCCTTTATAGCAGCTTAAAATAAATTTTTCTACGAGCATTTTCAAAAGAATCATTTCATTGCTTTTACATTAATCCGCATACCAAGTTAGAAATATCCGATCAAAAATAATGCCAAATTTCCATAATAATATATAATAATGCCAAAGTATTTCCCCATTATATTTTTAACTTACCCATTTTCTTAAAATAATAAACGATTATACAACTTCCAAAAATCATTAAAGTGAAAATAAATCAAATGACCCGGCCTCAAATTCCATTTGACTTGGCATTCAGTTGTAAGGATGACTTATAATATGCGTTAAGAATTCATTGACAAAGGCACAAAGCAGCATCATTATTGTAACAAATGACATATTCATGCCAAGTGACAAGAGAATCTCTTCTGTATTCTCGGCACAATAAAAGCTCTTCCAGAATTGCGGAGACATTCCTAAATGCTGAGTGTGGCAGAATATAATTCACATAGAATACTCCACGTAATGTGATTCCGTAATTGTTTGTGGACGAAATTACATTTTTACGAGGATTCTGTAGATGATCGTCGTGTGATGGCATACAAACGAGTTAATATTGTTATCTTGAATAGAAACAAATAAGTATAAATCAAATAGACCTTTATTTGTGTATACAATTTATATTACATTATATATATATATATATATATATATATATATATATATATATATATATAAACATGAAATTTCCATAAATATTTTATAGAATATCAGGAACTTCATACCCTTTGTTTGAAATAAATATAAATTTTATTAGGTATAAATATTACAAAAGATGAATTGCAAAATACTTTGAATATCAATAATGACTTTGAATAGTAAGAATTTTCAAATTAGAAAATTTTGATTAATTATTACTTACATATATAATCAAAATTTTCATGTTGCACAATAAAATTATGAAATATTACCAATACTGTGAAATATAATTCTTTAAAAAGTAATAAAAAATAGGTATTATTACCGTATTTTCCAGCATATAATCCATGGATTATGTGTTGAAAAAGTACGGAATTTCGTTGTGCGTATTATACTCCGCAGATGAGGAAAAACATTCTTCATCAGAAAAGTTTACAAGAAAGTTTTAAAAGAAATACTGTTTATGCTTCATAAAATAAATAACAGATGACGCTATAATACTGAGTTGATGCTACGAGACTGATATGAATCTGAGTTATTCCAGCTTTATCAAATTACGTTCAAAAACGAATTAGGTTTCTCAGAAAGACATTACAGTTGCAATTTGCTAACGGCATTTCTCTTTTTGTCATGATGTGATCTGTTTCGTTCTGAAATAATTCAAATTCGTATATCATTACATAGAAGCGAAAACATTTATGTTACACAGCATATTTTAAATCCAAAGCTAAAGTAAAGCAAATAAAAAAAACCGCGACAAACATGTTAATGTGAAGTAAAAAACAAAGCATGCGCGATACAAAAGAAAAGTATTTAAAATAACCGTTTGAGAATAATCCATTTCTTTCATTTAATTATTTCTAAGCAAATATATATTTTTAAAAACATGCTTAACATTGTTTTAAAAATTATTAGAAACCAAAAATCTATAAGTTTTTATAGAATCTTTTATAGTTTATCGCTCTTGATCACGGTCTCATGTTTTCATCTCACTTTGAGGTGGATCTAAAGAGTTTTTCTCATAGTAAATCTTTTTTTTTTCTGTACAATTAATTATATTTTTAATCATACTGTGCATTTTTTGTGTGACATTCATATTATCTGCAGTTTATATTTTCAACTATTCGCAGAAAAAATTTGCCGCCTATTATACGCCGCTGCAAATTATGAGACGCTTTTTTTTTTCTTTTACTCGAAAAAAGGTGGTGCAGATAATACGTCGCTGCTAATAATATACAGGAAAATGCAGTATTTTAAATGTATGGTCATTACCCATAACATCTATGTTAACATTTGGGAGGAATATAAAGCTCATGAATGTGACAAATTTCAGTACAGTTTTGTTTCGAACATTACACAATCATAATACACCTCATATCTTATTTTGTCATTTTGTTTTTGTTGATTTTTTAACTAACACATGTTTACATCAAAATATCTGACTTCATCAGAGACAAACAACTATCATAAAACGTAGCGCAGAATGTTAGTATTATTAGATTTTCTCCCATAACCTAACTTTTATAAAATGCACTATGATCAATAATGTCTTAAATATTTTCATAAATTATATAGTAAAATCTTTACGCTTTACTAACTAAAAGATGTTACAAAATTTTATCTAAGCAATTGCATGAGTTCTTGAATCAGAATTTTAAACATGGAAAAGATATGTTCTTGTAGGACAATAATACATCATGCATCTTACATCTTTGAATTATTCATTCGTTTTTTAATGGTGTTCTCATTCGTATGATGACTACATTCAACTCATTCTATTTCGTGAGAAGATAATCACATGCTGAGAAAATTGTTCTGTGTTGATGGAATGATAGAATAAAGATTGATTTTTTCTCTTTCCAGGAACCAGGCATATAATCTCAAATATTCAACATGTCATAATGCCAGTTTAATCTCATAAAATTTACTGATCCAACCAATACTGAATCTTGAAATTTCCTTAAAAAAAATCTCTCAATTATATTGGCGAAACATCACCATATTATTTCAAAGATTAAGATTCAGTAAAACGCATTAATTTAAATAAAAGGAACACAATTTTAATAAAATTTTACGTGTATGACTACTAAAGTTTTTTCTGAATTATTTCCTAAGCATTTTTGCTACCATGAGTGTATATTTTTCTTTTAAAAAACAGATTTTAAATCATTCTTATATAAAACTCATTAGATTTTTAATAAACTTGGGGCTATACTACCTAACATTTTTAACAGATGTGTTAATTGTTTCTTTTATAATCTGCTTAACTTAATTACTGTAGGGATTTACCTTTCGCCAATCAAATCGGTTTGTCTTACAAACTTATAGGAAACTTGTTTAACAATTTTCTCTTTGTTAATATTTTAAGATTTAAGTAGACTTTGTTAATTTATCTCTTAATTTATTGTTAAGAACATATATTGTTCCATATAAAATATCAGATTATTTTAATATTATCATTTTAGTTTTTATTTAAATTCAATTAATTTATAACTAGACTTTGATTATTAAATTTTCAATATTTTATGTTTACTGTGCATTTTCTTTATTTCATTTACCCTAAATTTATATGTGTTGATAAAAGTATAAATCAAAATGCTATAGAGCCAAAACTTATAAAAGAATAATTTTGTTATTTGTATTAACTCTCTTACTTCATTATAAGATTTACTATGCATGCATTTTTCGCAAACATTTTTTGTATACATCAATTTTTATAGATCTAAATAGTTCTTTTCATTTTTTATGTGCTGTTCTGAAGCATAAAACAATTTCGCATATATTTTATATTATTTTAATAAAAGTTATTTTTAAGAAATTGTAAAATGGGAATTTTATTACAAATTCTTTTCTACTATTTTTCTTATTTATATTCTATCTTTTAATCTTATCCCCATTAGAGTGTTTAGATTGTAAACAATGAGTTAATTTTGAGTATTCTTGAAAACATGATTCTGAATTAATTGAAACATACACTTGCAAATCACAAAAATTGAACTCATCTGCATTCCAGATATTTTAGAAAAGAAAAAGAGCATTTACTACCTCGAAAACAATTCAACCATGTGAAATTTTCGATTGAGAAACTCTGTAATATGCATTCAGGCAAAAATTTCTATTATTGAACTACTTCAAACAATGCTGCCAGAGCTTATGAGGAAAATATATCTAGAAACATGTTTACAGCGCCCAAAAACAAACAAGTTTTCACGATTCTAACGAGATCCACCGCCCTCAAGAATATTACTGCAAGTTTCAGCGAACGTTTGTACGAAAATAAACTCAACTTTTACGATGAGGGGAACAGAGCCAGCACTGTCTCTAACGACCACTTAAACCGGTGCTCCCATTTGAGTGCTCGCAATATCCCCATCGATGACTCGGCAATGCAAACAGAAAATTGGAAGTCTTCGCGAAAACTGCTATCTTCTTTTAGAGCCTTATCATGTTTCCAGCTAAGTGCTTGTTCGGAATTCATAATGAAAAAAGGTAGCTGACTCGCTCTTTTTCTTTAAGGAGTTTATCGTATTGAGGTATATTGAATAATAGACTTTTCAATTTTTTTTAACTCATTAAGAATCTGTTGATTATTTGATTATATTTCAGTGCATGCTTTCTTCTCTTTTATACTGAATGCATGAATCAGAAATCTAATATATGAAGCAAAATAAGAATCTATGCATAAAAAATATCACATTAAAAACTTAAATTATATCACAATATTTTTTTCATTGTCATTCAAGAAAAATAATAATGGTGAAGGACACTTCAAGAATACGAAAGATACTGATTTAATTACCAATAGTATTTAGCGTTACATACATTCTAAAAGTTATTGTTGATTATTTGATTCTATTTCAATGCACGCATTCCTCTTTTAAACTGAATGCATGAATCATAAATGTAATGTATGAAACAAAATTATGTAAATAAAAAATATCACATCTAAGAGTATATCATATGTATGACTTCATTGTCATACAAGAAAAATAGAACAGGATAATATAATGGTGAAAGAATTTTAAAAATACGAGGGATACTTATCTAGTTACTAATAACATTTAGGATTATTCTAAAAATATAAGAATTTATTTATTATTTTTAATACTGATATAAGTGCGAAAAGTTAAATAGGTTTTGGATATCATTGAATTCACTATTTATTTCAATCATACTGCATAACTTATAGGAAGTATTGATTAGGAAAATAAAAATTAATATATATCCAACTGCTGCCTATCCTTTAGTATTTCGTAAGCGTTTAAAAAAAGAAAAACAAATATGTTGTAGAAATCATTATTCGTCAGTTTTTTAAATTTTGAAGATTTTTTTTGCAGATGCACATTAAGAGGTAACGTATATCTGAAGACACCATCATAAGTAATCCATTAAATACATAAATATAAATCAGATCATTTAACATCGTCAAAAAATCAGTTACCTTTAATTCTTTGGATATTTTTATAAATGAATTGAAATTAACACGTAAATTCTATTGATAAAAACCAAAGATTATTTTAAATCTTATGTAATCATCGATATGAGCTGGTTTGAAACAAACGTCTTCAGTCGTTTTTCATCTCTGATTTTTTTTAATTTTGCAGTCGAAAACATAAATTATTTATTACTTATACTTAGTTGATGGATAATTTGTTAATTTTTAAATTCGGCTGAAAAGTAATGACTTATTTATATTAAATACCTGCATTTCTTTTAAGATTTTAAGATTTTTAATCTATCCAACGAAAATATTTGAATAAAAAAATAAACCAAAATTAAGTTATAAACTACATAAATATAAAAAGTACATTAATAACAAAATACATATTTGCATGTTTAATAGTGTATTTTCAAAAAAACAATTATAAGATTTAATTGTCAAAAATTGTCAAAATTAATTGTTACCTTAAATATACAAAAGTAGTTTGTAATGAAAACAAATAGAAACATGTTAAAAAATATTCTATTGTATTTATGTATTCGTTTTTTATTTTCATAAAAACGAAAAACTCTTAAACTATATTTAATATATTTATAGTATTCCAATTTTTTTTAATATATCAAAAACCATCTTATATTAGTATAAATCTAAAGTTGTTTTGAACTTTGATGCAGAACATTTTCTATTTAAAAAGTCTTACTTTCTAAATAGAAAATGTCATGGAATAATCTGTTTGAAGAAGTCTTACCTCTTCAAATAGATGCTCCATGATATTTACCGCAACAGCTAATTTTTTTTTACCAGCTAGCATCTTCTGCTTGTTTTAAAAGTATATCATGAAGTCAAAAAGAGTTTTTAAAATATTAGGAATGCATTTTAATTTCGTAAATTCTACTTCCTAAAATGAAAATGATTTGCATTTTTAATTAAAAATTAATATTGAATATAATTGAAACATATAATAAATATGATATTATATTTCCAGCAACATACGAGCAGCTTCATGTAAAAAACAAAGCATAATTTTTTACTAATATTTTCTTAATAATATTGATTTTACTTAGATTTATCATTTTACGTTAAAATAACTTTTCGCTTATAGTTTTAACTATAATATTAAATTTCTATAAATACTGCACTTTGTAATAAGTTTGAAACCTTCAAACTGTACAAAAATATTTTCATTAAATTTTGATTAATATGCAATGTTTAAATAAGAAACTTCACTGAAGAAGTTTGGCATTTTGTGACAAGAAGTTAGAATAGTTAGAATATTTAGAATTTTAGTAATATTCCCATTAAAATATGAGAAGAGCAGTAAAGAATTAAACGAAAGTATTTTCCTTTTTCTTTATTAATTATTTTGAAGGAATAAATTTGTAAAATAATTAATTCATGATTTATGATTCTTTCACTTGAAAAAATATGAATGCGTCAAAACTCAAGTAGCTTAATAATTCAATAAGTTTTACAACTACAGTTCTTCCGTTAGGATTTATTAAATGATTGCTTTTTTTACATTTTTGAAAAAAAAAAAAAAAAAAGAAAAATTCTACACCGAATAATACTGAAAATTTATGAGGAGTTACAAAAAATAACTTTTTCAAAGTTATATAAAATATTTATTATTAATTCTCTCATACTAATATGAGTATATATTCTATTTCAGTAATTTTTCTTCTTGTGTATAAATTAAAGTAAATTTTATGGTATGAATAAAGAATGCTAATTTAGGAATTGCACACTTAATACAACCATTTAATTAAAACACTCAATTTCAGTAAACGAATCAAATTATTCACTGAAATAAAATATTTAAATCTGAAATACATATTTCTTATTTAATAGCATCCATAATTTCACGCCTTATTTATTTGATGGTAGTCAATTAAAACAACTGCTCATTTTATGTTTTATAATACGGATTTATAGCGCTATTTTGTTTTATGCACCTTTTAATGAAATTATATATTTTTTACAGTTCCAAGAAATGATAAATCGAGATGAACTCGTAAGAAAACTCTTGATGTACTGGCCAGTCACTGTCTTCGCACCCACGAATGATGCTATAGAAAGGAAAAATGAGTGGGTCGTTGGCAGAGAAAATGAAGTGGCTTCATACCATGTTTGTAAGTATCATTTCCTTCTTATCCGGAACTGCTAATGGTTATGGAAGTAGAAAAGTTTCACACATTAAAGATAACATCGCTTAAAATGATAATGTGCTGTCATTCAAGTCCTCAAGACTGAAAATATTTAAAATTCCTTCAAGAAAAGAGAAAAAAGGGGAAAGACTCGTTTTGAATCCCTAGAGTACAAATAAAAAGTTGCAATTTCATGATACAAGAACCGTTACATTTAAGCAAGCAAAGATGAATTTTTATAACGCAATTTTAACGTACAAATTTATACTTTATATACAATCCTTTTTGCTTAGAAATGATTTATAAAAAATGTCAAAATGTTATAATACAAAATTCAAGGTATCATTTTTTCTAATGAAATTATAATATTTTTATAGAACATTTTATATAATTTAATTGCGTTTATAAAATGCTAAACAAATTAGTTAATATTATGTATAAAGTTTTATAGATTTTAAGACAATTTTCGGAATAAAATAATCTAAACTAATTGAGAAAAATTCCTTAGCAAATTAAATTTTAAATCAGTTATTAAAATACTGTTTAAGCGTTTTGCTGCTTGCTTTCAAACTTTAAAGATAAAATTTGTTTCATTAAAATATTAAAGATATCATCGTGAGCAAAAAATTATTGAATGGCTTACAATAATTTTCGTTGACAATGTATAGCTGTACTCAACCCTGTATACAAAATGGATACATTATTGTTTCCTTTTCTACATAAAAATAAGAAATATGGTCATTCATTCAAAATAAAAAATGTCATTTATCAATACAGGAATACACAATATGCTGTGACATTTGAAATTTTTATTATGTTTTAAAGTATTTTTTTTATAAAGTATATAAACATAAACAGTGCTTCTTTGATATGTTTATTTATTTTTTAAATTGAATTTAGGAAGATATGTGACGAAAAATGGTAAAATGACTAATAATGAACAGCAATATCTTATTTATTTGTATGTTAAAGTACATTCTAAATGGATTAAACTGATAATTAGATTTAATGACTATTTAATAAATTTACTTTAATCAAAAATCCAGTGTTAAATGAATTATATTGTCTAATAATTTATTACAAGCTACATAAGAATAAATGACTTATTTAGCTAAATGTGTTTTATGTGGAGAAGCATAATTTGTGTTTAATATGCTTAAATTGTACATCTAGAAAAATACTACATTTTGAGAGAGAATATATAAAATGATGACAACAGATTGCAGCTAGAAAGTATGTTTCAAAAAATATTTCTCAAAATTCCTTTGTTAAACCTTTGTACAACAAAAAAATTAGTAATAGAAAATACTATTTCATACATACTGGAAAAATATTTTTTTACTATACAAATATGATTCTCATTAAAATATTTTATTTTGAAAAATATATTTGACGATAGATTTTATATGTGAGATAGTTATGATAGGTTTATTTTCTCAGATACAATTTTAAGAAAATTGTAAATTTGTGTTCAGATTCGTTTTTTTTTTTTTTTTTTTTTTTTTTTTTTTTTTTTTTTTTTTTTTTTGTTAAAGAAAACGATTCAAAATGTAAAGGTCAATAAAAAGATTACTAACATGTAACACGTAATCCCTTCATTTCAAGCTAACATACTATATCGGTTTGAAACTTATGTTTTTCCTACCATATGAAAATGACTAAAATTTTCGGCTTTTGATTTTCACTAATATAAGCAAATTTTCAAAATTATATATCTGTTCTTACATACATAACGATGGGAAGAAGCCCTGATCTTTATCAATTGGTTAGTTATATCTATTCAAGAAATAAATTGATAAACAAAACATAAATTGATAAACTAGGTATGAAAGAATACTGTAAGGAATCTTCTGAAACAAGGAAAACCATGCACGTGTTTCTAAAATAATATATTGTAATATATGTTGTATAGCTACACATTTTTCAGAACTTAGGTTGAACACAAAATAATACGTTTATTGTTAATAATGTGTTCCTTGATTTTATTGTAAATGAAAATATTTCTTTCATAAACTTAAAAATATCAAATATTATATCTTCATCCTGTATCAAAACATTTAAAAATTTCATGATCACATAAATTTTATCAATGGATTTTGGAATAATTCTGATTTTGCATATTATCTGAAAGTGTACAATGACACTGGTTAAAGTCTGCAGTAAAGTCCTCAAAAAAATGTGATGTTAACTATTAGTTCTATACTGAAAATTTATTCTTAAATTTAGTTCTAAAACCTCTTCAAATTTAGATTTATAAAACTCAACACCTTTTAAGCCATTACACGTTTTTTTTTCTATGATTCATTTAGCCTTTGATTTAAAAATTCAAAATAAAAATTAACAATTCCATAAATAAATTTTGTGTCAGTAAATAATACTTCCATAAATAATACTTGTGTCAAAATTCCTTTTTGTTAGTCCTTATTTGAAAGTATGCAATATAGCTTTTTCACAATCTACAATATTTTTCTTCCGGCAAAATATAAAGTGCTTTCCATTTGCACTTAATCCTTTCTATGATAAGGAATATTTGTGGAAAATTTTGCTTGAATTTACCAGGGAATTTGCAATATTTCCTTTTTTATTCCAACGCCTCACTTTTTTATGATGTTAGAATTTTTATAAGCGAAGCTTATCTAGCAAAATAATATAGAACATACCTATCGAATTTCTTTTTCATCTTCTAGGCCTTGTGGAATGAAGATTATACGGAAAATATGTTCAGCGCATTTAAATCAAATCTTTCAAAATATGTGAAATACCATTTTCAAAAAAATAAGAAGACATGTTCAGATATGGAGACATATTTTTATAAGATTTTATAATCTATTTACTAATCTTCTAATGTTTTTGTTGTTGTTAATGACACTGGAAACGCCAAGCCCGCCCATCACAGAGACTAGGCGAATGAAGTCAGAGAGGGAGCGTCTTCTGTTTTTTAATAGAGCACCCTCATAGAAGGTGGAAGTACGACTTTTGGCTCAAAGATGGCAGCACCATCTGAATCTTCCAATTTAGATATTGAAACCAGTGAAGACCCAAAGCCTGGCTCCAATCCACCCCCAGAGGTATTAATTTGTAATGGGAACATGCAACCCGACGGATTTAACGTGCCCCAGTCGCCATTAATGAACACGACAGAGCTTCGGCTAAGCCGGGATTCGAACTCACTACCTTTTGGTAACGAGAACGATGCCCTAAGAAACCAGGCCACCGCGTCCTACGATCTTCTAATGTAATGAACTAAATTCAATAGCATTTTTAGAAACTCTCACTTTCTTTTACATTTTTACTGGCTAAAGAAACCTTATATTTATGCGTAAAAAGAAAATAACGTTTATCAAGAATCTAAAGGTTTAAAAGTACTTAAAAGAATTGATGGTTCATGAATGTTTACATGTATTATTTTCGTTTCAAAGGGTTATAATATATTTTAAAAGGAAATGTGTTTTCATAACAGTCTGTTAGTATTAAAACGGCTATTTATTTACAGAAATCAAACAATTTCTCTTAAAAAGCTTTAAAATACCAAAACAACTGCTAAGCAAATATATTAGAATTATTTAAAATATATTCTCATTCTCAATATTTTAACGTATTAAATATTACAATTAGGCTACTTTTCTTGTATAAAATCAATAATTTATTTTGGTTATACTGCATATTTTTAATTGTTTATAAATATCCTATATACTTGTATATATTTTTATATTTAATAGCTGAACGTTAAATTCATTAAAATTTTATAAATTTATTCATTGTCTTGAATAATTTTAAATATTTGTTTTTTAATCTCCACAAAGTTCATTACCTGTTTATGTAAAAGACAGCAAAATTGAAAACGAAATAGTAAACAAGAGATTCGTGATTGTGTAACACGCAATAACTCCATTAAAATTGCAAATCAATTCTCAGTTGTTGGCAAGTGTTAGAGTAAGAACACAAAAGGCTTTCTAATATATTATAAATTCATTACATAAGATCTTTTATAATATAGCTGCTATACATTATGTATAATAATTTTATTTTACAGTAAATTTAGTTGCTGAAAAAGACATGTTTCCATTCAAAGGAGTAACCGTCTTGGGAAGTTCACCACCTTTATATTTAAGTTTCAGAGAAGGAGCAGGTTATTGGAAAGTAAGCAAAATATATTCAAATTTTATGCAGTATAGAAAATTGGAATTGTATATGAAAAGTGTTTGCTTCATATTCAATTCAATTGTTAAAAAGATATAATGAAAAATTTAAAAAAATACTATTTATTATTATTTTAACTATTTTAGTATTTATTATTTATTATTTTTAATCATAGTTAAAATATATTTTATTTTAACAATGATTAGTTTATAAAATGTTAAAGCTGTCCATTAATATTATTAAAAATTTTACTTACACAACAAAAATCAAATATTTCACTTTGCATTATTTAATATAATATCTTTGATGTTTTTTTTTTTTTTTTTTTTTTTTGCATATATTGTGTTTAGTACATTTTTGTGGCTGAAACAAAAATTTGAAGATGTAGTGGCTATAATAACTGCTACTTTTCCTGTAAAACTAAGGTAGATGGTGCTTCGCACAACAAAGAAGTTTCCCCGATAATATATACTCACTTCTTGTTTTGTGATAGTTTTAGTAGTTGCTGCTGTTCAGTTATTAGTTCGTTGATGTAATTATTATTATGTTTGGAAATAAAGTGGTTATATATAAGGATAAGATGAAAAAATCAAAAAAATAATAAAAGTTTATTCAACTATTTCAAGAAAAGTAAAATTATCAAAAACTCTGATCACTTTTGTTGTATTTATTTTCCATAACTTAGATCTATTATTGTCATTTGTAATTAATTGTTTTCTGTAATTCTCAAATAAACTATAAAGCAATTATAAGTATCGTAATTTTAAGCACTTAAATTATATTTATTTTATCTCAATATTATATTTCTTATCCAGATTGTTTAAAACTAAATAATTTTTAAGGTTTTAATCTTTTAAATTATTTTAAACATTGATGCTATTTACGTCAAAGTTTAATGAAAAATTCTAAACTGAGTTTATTTTCTTAAAATCCAATACATCACTTATGTAAGAAAACTAAACAAGAAACCACGCTGAACCATACAATTCCACGATTAATTTAACAAACACTTCACACATACATTTTTACATAAAAGTAATTAATAATTGAGTTTTAAAAAGAAGAAGTAAATCAAAGAAAAATATAAATATTATAAATTGTTTTCCAAGCATCTAAATATATTTTGCGCAATTAATAAAACACAATTAAGATTGTTTACAAATACTCATTTCACACTTGCAAAACACCACATATTATAAGTACATATTTTAAAGTTAATTTCAAATTAAAACAAACTTCTTCATGAGCATAAAGAATTGAATCCGCTAACTAATATTTTAACTAAAAGCTACTGCGCCCACCAAACACTTGCCACATTGCCATTAATAGAAGATTAATTTTTTAAAAAATGCAAAATATTGCAAAACACATAGTAGCATTAAATAATCTCATGAGTGTCACTTTATGATTATTTAAAACCTACAGTTCTTTCATTGTTTGTTTTTGTTCATTTTGTTAGATAACTGAAAAAAAAACGGTGAAAATGCGCTTTAGGTCCCCTCCTTGGCACGTTTTCAAAAGCACCTATGCCATGGCGAAAATTCTACCTCTATTTCAAAGTGAAATTTAATTAAAGACCAATGAAAAGGCTAAAACAAACGAGTAATTAATTAACATGCGGGAGAAAACGCATCAAATTTATGAGTTGGCGAAGTAGGGGACCTAAAGCGCAGATTAACCAAAAAAACATTTTGAATAATTGCAACTTGTTTTGTAAAGTTTTAATAACAAAATGTAAACTTTTTCCTTTTCATTTAGCACGTTTGATTCACAATCAATATCATAAATTTCATACAATAAATTTCAGATTCTAAAAATCACAACATACTTCCTCTTGGAAATATTTCAATTTTCTGTTGATTGTAATGTACTTATTTATCAGTTACATACAATGCCCCAGTTGAATATTAATATAAATTATAGAGCAAAAATAAAACAATGATTAAATATAGTACTAGTTTCACTTACACAATTTTATTGTATAGTCAACAATATTTTATATTTTATAACTCCATTATAATAAGTTATTTTATTGAAAGGTCATTAATTATTTATTCATAAATACATTATATATATATATATATATATATATATATATATATATATATAACAACAAAATACTCCCAAACACAAAGGTGAATACAGGAGGCACTATGTTGCCATCAGATGAATCTGGTTCTTTTAATGGAGCTAACTGATGGACCTGTTTATGCCTGTTTGAAGTTCTAATTAGAACGTTCATAGCTAAGTTGCAATTGACATCGTCATAGATATCTTCCACTTAATTTCATAGAATGAATACCTACTAACTACATGACAACCACATCTCTAGTTCAGATTTAAAGTAATTTAAACAGCGACCTTTATTTCTGACTTCTTAAGGCTTAATGGTTATGCCCTATGTTTGAGGCCTGCGAAACGACATCTTTCGACACTGAAAAAGATTTTTATTAAATCACATTTTTGTTAATATTTCAGTACTAATGATTTTACATTTCACAATTTATATGTTTTGAGATGCGTGAAAATTATAATATTATAGTTTACAATCATCCAATCATAACACAACGATCATCACAAAATCACCAATCATAACATTTAGTCTTTGCGTATAGTTAACAGTACGAGTCTTTAAAACTATTTTTATGAGAATAATTCTTTAAGATCCAAAAAATATCCCAAAAAGAATTATACTTTATTGGTTAGTAGAAGCGACTTCAATTCAGAGTTTCTATCATTTAAAATAGACATGTTCAGAAGAAATTTTTTAAAAATCAAATCAACAGGATAATTTCTTAAAAAAATATTCCTATGCTTAATAGCAACCATAATAAAAAAATAATGTATTATAATATAATTTTACTCACTTAAATTACCTGCAAATTTTTCAAACTTAAAAAGGAGCATGATATTTTACTACATATTCAAGTTTTGAAACCTTCCTCATTCACGTTTTTACACATTGAAAGCGAATCTTTATATTTTGAACATGAATACTCTAAGAATATTCCTAAAACTGTTTTTAAATAGTTAAAAAATCATGAACGAAATTTTTAGTCTAATTTTTCCAATGTTTTATTAATCTTTCTAAATTAAGAAATATATTGAACTTAATCATATTTGAAGAGAAACATAATATGAACATAAGACAAGAACATTTTCAGAATTTCACAGGCATATTCAAAAAATTATCAGGTGATATTTTTTAAAATGTCTTTTTTAGGAATGTTTCAGATTTTCTCAGTTGTAAACTAATTTATTTAATATTATTATAAATAATTTTCATTAACGCCTCCAAATATTGTATTTATTTTTAATGAAAGCTATTATTATTGTAAGATAATCTATTTAATTTTAGGCTTATGTTTCCACGTTTTGAATTCTTAAATCCCTCATCAAAAGCTGACGTCATCTCAATTAAATATTTAAAGAGCATTGCATTGAATAGTAATATTAATACTTCATAAATGCAAACTTTCGAAATATTTGTTCTTCCCACTTTAATACACTAGGATTACCAAAATGAACCGACAACTTCTGTTTCATTTCACTTAAAGTGACAACCAGCTGTTAATTGAAATTAAAAGAACAAATTCTAACAATTCCAGAGTTGCAGGCTTTGTTTCACTTGATACAGAATATTTTGAAAATGTTAGTTCGTTATTCTCTGATGCTATGCTGTTATTAATTTTGGAAAATCGTTCTGTTTCACGTCCAATTAAATTGATTCCAGGAAGCAGCCACTCTTGAAATTCTGAGAGAGAGAAAGAGCTAATAATTCAGAATTGAACGAATACTCTGTAGCATTACACAGAGTAGGATTTCACTTAGAAGGTTTTAGAGATTAAGGACCCCACTCAAAGGGGGAGATTTAAACTTGTATTAATCTGCCTACCCCAGTTGTCTTCCCTTTCCTTTACTCATGTCACATTAGTTATGCAATTAATTGGCCTAGCGACAAAACTCGAGTAGTCGAATGATGCAGCGTTAATTTTGATGTGAATGGTGGCTGTAGCTGTTCAAGTGAAAATGGCGCTACTGGTAGGCCTTTCTAGCGGATTCAGTTAAGTGAGAAAACACTTGGAAAATTTTCGGATAGATTATCTGAAACCATAATAGTCTTAAATGAGGAAATCTACTTACTATTCAATAATCTCGCCTTAATTATGGATTGTGTAGTAATTTTGATGCAAATGCTTTTACGCGTTTAATGTAATTACAGACAAAATTATCTTATCTCAAGTACCCAAATTACTAATTTAATACAATTTGGTTTTTTACTTCTCTTAAATAATCATTCTTTTTATATTTCAAAATAAAAGAATATTTGTCTTTTAAATTATTCCACAATATTAATGGTGTAATTTTTAAAATTAGTAAAATTATTTTAAAGATTACTATTAATATAATATAGTAAAATACACTATATAAGAAAATGAAAT
>JAPDSC010013442.1:1108-20781 GCA_026290005.1 Latrodectus geometricus | reverse complement strand
AGTTTATAATATTCAATATGTTTTTCATTTTTATAACTTAATGGTCTTTATCTTCTGTATATGAGTTCGTATTTTTATATTATAAATAATTGCATTTCATACAAAAATAACACTTTTAGTAAAAAAATTCAATTATATACATTATATACAGCTTTACTTTGCTTTTTTACATAATTATTTCCTACAAATAAATATTTGCTATTGGCCGTGATGGTCTGGTTTATTAAGATGTCTTTCTCGTGACCGGAAGATAGTGAGTTCGAGTCTCGGCTTAGCCGAAGATCCGTCGTGTTAACTAATGGTGATAGGCGTACGAAAAAATGTTGGGTCGCAAAGTTCTTTTCCCATTCTAAATTGATACCTCTGGGAGTCGTTGGAGCCTAGTTATGGGTCTTCTCTGGCTTCAATCTCTAAATTGGAAGACCCAGATGGGGCTTCTATCTAGGAGCAAAAAGTCGTACTTCCATCCTTATATGAGGGTTCTCTATTCAAAAACGGAAGATTCTGTTTCTGACTTCATTCGCCCTGTCCCTGACGGGTGGGCTTGGTTTCTCCAAGAGACATAAATAACAACAAATATTTGTTATACCTGTTCACAAGCAACAGGAATTGCTGTATCATATTCTTCTGCCACTAGTTCATTAAGACGTTTAGTCAGTGTCTCTTATTATGAAATACACTATCACTTAGAGAAATACTTATTGTGAGCCTAAGGTCTATATAAAATGAGAATGTGAGAATACTATTAGTATAAATGGTACAGCCAAAACTGGAAGGAAGGAATTCGTTTTGAGGAGATTTTAGATCTTCTCACCTTTTGCGCATCTTCACGTTTCACTAACAAATTGATGAAGAAAGTCCTCATGCTTATGTCAGTAAGATGTAAGTTTCTACTAGCAAGATGTAGAAATTTAATGAGGAGGTTGCTAGTATTGATGTGACTTTTTCTGTGAAGTATGGTTCATGACTATGAGGTAGTTTGCTATATTTAGCAACAGGTTAGTGGGAAAATATTGCAAATATCTAGTTATCTATGGCTTATTATGATTTTAAATCACAGCTGTAATTTGGTAAGATTTGAAATCATCATTAGCTTGCAGTAAAGCGAAAATTTCCTCAAGGAATAAAGTTTAATGTATACATCAACAATTGTAATTTGAAGTACGAGTCCTGAATATTTGTCTAAAAAATAACTATCCAATCTCTAACATGCCAAGTTAAGGACATTTAGCACTGTTAGAAGACAAGCTGGCAGTAATGCTTAGATTTTCAGTCAACAGTTGCTGGGTTCAATTTTCACATCGATTTGGATATCATATTTTGGTTTGACACCGGAACGATTAACGATTTAAGTTTTCAGATCAACAGTTCCTGGGGTCGATTTCATATCGATTGTATATATTATTTTTGTTTGGAATCCATTTTAATTTGTTTCTAGATAAAAGCGGATTTCAAACAATAATTAAGCCTTTGTATTCAATTTGTATCATAATATTTAAGCCTATTTTAATAATTAATTACTTATGCGCAAAAAGTACACGTAGAAAGACAAAATAAAACAAACCTGAGTTTTCAATTCTTAAAAATGAATAGTTTACTGAAGTATTTGCGGTGAATGCTTTATTTAAAATTGAGCTACTCGTGCAAGGAAAATTATATACTTACGATAAAAATTTATAAATATAAAAAATTATTAATGGCATACAAAACTAAAAATCAATAAGGGACAGATAATACGTAAAATATTTCCAACCGTATTGAAACTGTAATTTGAGAAAGTAACATTTGTTTTTGAATTGTAAAAAAAGTGTTGAGAAGCATTTTATATTTTTGAGTCATGGTATCCTGACAAAAAAAATATCATTAAGGCTCTTGGATATAAATAATTTTCATCTGCAAATACGGTCGAAGACCATTGTTCTGGAAATAATTCCACATTTTAAATTTTTGAAGGGTTAAATGCCCCTCAGCTGAGGTGTGGAAAAATTTTGAGTATAACGTATTATTTCCGATTAATTGATGTATGAATTTAAGAGAATACTTTCATAAACTATTCGAACCATAAATTAGCTTATACTGTTAATTAGCTCTAGTTTAAGCTTATACTGTTTGTTCATAATGCAAGTGATTTATTTATTTCCATCAACAAAAAATATTTGGTATTGTAAACAAAAATCTTCACTCCAAAAAACACTTGACGCAATTTCCATGTTTCCTTCCATTTCTCTTCAAATAGAGAAGATATGATGAGGTGAATCTTTATGTAGCTGTTGATGGGTGTGATTCCTTTTTCCGGCCTCATTTGCTTACTATTAACATGAATTTCTTCAAGTTTTGGTTAGTCACTTGCTTCTTTAAAGCGGAATTTTAAGATTGATATTTCATTGGTTAGTTTATAGTCTGGCAAGCATTTTTCCCTATGAGAACTAATGCAACAGAGATCTTTGATTTAAAATGAATTCTAAGCTGCTAACTGAATCTATGTCAGTCATGAGAGATGAACTCAGAACTGAAGACTATAATAGCCCTATGCAATTAAAAAATGTAGAATTATTATTTCCAATGGTGGGAACTGGAAGATTGACCCTTCAACACAACAAGGCCAAAAATTGCTACTCATTTAGCATTATCCGGTGGACACCAGTGAAACAGTCACGGAGGCGAGTAGCACTGCCCACGTCACACTACCACAAATCCGTTTAAAAGGGCGGGCCACATTCCTCCATCATCTCATGAAAAAGAACAAAATACAGAGAAAGAAAACGTCCATACCCAAGCCTGGATTTGAACTCTGGACCAACAGGCTAGGAACGCTAACCACTCAGCAAATGCAGAATTATTAAGAAGTAGTTTTGGAAAATTTTAGATCATATAATTTGAAGCAATTTTTCTAAATTTATATTCGAAAGACTGATATATTTATAAAATTTCTTAATCAACACCTTTTTAAAAATCATGAAATTCATAATGTATAATAATTTTTTTGATAACAACTACATTTATAGTGAGAAATTACTTTTTTGATAAAAAAAAAAAGAAAAAGATAGAAATGCTTTTCCTGAATACATAGAACGATAGCATTTTCTAAATTTTTATCTTTATGGTAGTATTATCAAAAGAAATTTTACATCAAATCTTGCAAAGTTTCTAGCAAAAGTCCTATCATCCATAAGTAAAAATACAATACAATTTGTGTCCTAAAATTCTTTTCCTAGTTAAAAAAAAAATAACCTAGATTTGATCAAATACAGATTTCTGTAAGAGTTCACAGTTAGTCATTGCTAACGATTTATAAAACAGAATGATTTGATAAAACCCAAAAAAAATTTTTTCATGCTTCAAAATCTTCATCTTTCCAACCTATCAAAGACTCGGTAGTTTTTGGTTGTAATTAATCATGAAGTGGAGAAAAGGGTTTCAAATATTGAATGATTGACCTAAAAAATTGATTGGAAAAAACGGACGAGAGAAATAATGTTGAAAAATTAATAACGAAAGATAATTGATCATTAATATTTTAAAACTAGATTTTCAATATTAGTGAATTTTCGTTCAAGAAATATATCAATTAGTTATCATTATTTTTTGAGATTTTGTGATCTCATTTTACACTCGTCATTAATATTCCGGCTATTCATTAATATTTCTCTTGGTTTTCCATTCATAAATAATACTTCGATCTGACTATTCATAAAATATTTCTCTTTGTTTTGATACATCATTTCCAAGACCAGTAATGCAAGCTATTCAAATTTGCGTGTATGAGAATCCTTGTTAATAACTTAAAAGCTGATTCCCATATAGAGTATATAATTGATAACTCAGACTGAAATGAAAATAAATAATTACATAACAATTGATTTTTTTCTTATAAGTGACTTTGGTAAGAGACGAGTTGTCTCGTGTCCTGTTGTTAACCCTTTCGTTATATATATGTGCCAACAACAGACACACTCGATTCCCGACCGACACACAGGCGTACCATAGAGTTTTCTCGTTCACAACCAGCCATCATATATTTATGACAGTGTCTTGGAATGCTTTACTTCAGTAATTTCATAGCAAAAAGTCACCGGTCTTGTACAGACATCCGCGAAAGAGAGTGCCAGCCTCAACGCACTTTTACGCTTCCCGTCCCAAAAGAGTTATGGTTAGATTAGGTTATGACGGACATTTTTGGAGCTCTATACTAATATGATTGTAGCTCACAATGAAAATAATAACTGGAGATTAAATTTTATACAAATAAACACACATGCCATAGGAACCCGTTTATAGGGTAGGCAACCATTTACACTTCATTTATACAAGGAAAGGACAAAGACAAGAGAGAGAGAAAGAGAAAGTACATCTATCCCGAACCAGGATTCGAACTGAAACCTTCCTATCCGCAGTTAGTTACGCTGACTACTAGACAAAGCAGGTGGTCGAAAGAGTTAATAAATTCAGTACCTGATACAGATAAAAACATCGTGCTGTCACCACCTAAGTTTGTTAACTTTTTTTGGTAAGCGACATTTACTTTTTGTTATCAAATTTCTGAAGGAATATCTCTAGCTCAGATGTCGTATTCGTTATTTGTAAGTAGCTGAAAGTTACATGATGTTTAAATGTAATAAATTACCGTATTTTTCGCCGTATAAGACGCACCGGCATATAAGACGCACCCAATTTTAAAGGAGGCAAATCTAGAAAAAAAAGATTATGAACCAAATTCTGTAGTAAAATATTTTATATCAACTGTATAACGTGTACGATGACTCCTCGTGAAATTGTTTCTTTTGGGAATGTTTTCCTTTTAAAGATTAACTTTTGCGGCAGTTTGGTACCATCTGCACAGCAGGACAGCACAACCGAGTAGTGGGTTTTCTCATACCCTGAAGTTTTTACGGTTATGCTTTTGGCTCCTTTGTTATCTATGGTTCTGTTAGATGGCACATCAAACGTTAGCGGGACTTCATCCATGTTCCCAATCTGGCTCATTTCAAAGTTATTCTTCTTCCTCGCATCAATAACAAACTTATGAAAAGACAGAATCTTTGATTCGTATTCCTTGCCATGGTGGGCTTTTGTATTCGCCGTATAAGACGCAGGAACTTTTTCCCCCCGATTTTTGGGGAGAAAAAGTGCGTCTTATACGGCGAAAAATACGGTACCTAAAACATACAACTCTTATCGGATTGTTGTTAGATATTAATAGTAAGAAATTTTTATTTCAGTATTTCTCCGAGAGGCATCAGTTTATATTCTTTAGATATCGTGTAAAGTTTCTCAGAAATCGATTAGAGAATTTGTAGGTGAAAAGGAAAATCTCTAATATTCAAAATTTATAACTTTCTGACACTATCTCAGTTCAACTTTTGTTCTTTTGAGCAACCGTCTTGGGATGAGGGCTGACTTCACACTCGCGGAACACCGGTCCATCCTGAAGATTCCCGATTCCATCCCATCGCGGTAAACGATACATTAATCGTCTGCGAAATAAAATCGCGCCCCGCCACCACCTCCCACGCGTCCTTTCTCAAACGATGGAGTGAGAGCTGACGTGCGGGAAGGATGATCCTTTCCAGGTTTTTACAACTCGCCGGGGCGGAGTGAGTGAAAGAAAGAGTGAACTATTTTTATTGTCTGGGGAGTAAAGCGTTGCAAAATTTAATAAATTTGGGCTGGGGCAACCATTTATCACCGGGGCGCAGAGAGTGGAAGGGCTCAAGGAGGTTGCAGTCTATCGCAACGCCCCCTCTTCCCTTCTTCCCACGTGACTGATGGTTTCCATCAAATCCTCTCAGCCATCCATTTCGGGTTGCAGCGCCCCTGCACCCACTTTCTTTCAGCCCCGGCATGGAAAAAGAGTGAAATGCTGGGGCGGGAGGGGGTCACCTCAATCTTCTTGAGGTCCAGCTTTGTGTATCTGGTTGCATTTGAAATATATTTTATTTTCATCCATTTCATGTGCATGTATCTTTGCACGCATATCTCTTTTCATATCTCTTATTGTTTTCTATACTAATTTCTTTTATGTCATTCATAGTTCATGCATGACGTGCAACTGTATTACAGTACCACAAAATATCGAAAGAAGCACTACATCCATTTTTTAAATAAATTTCACTCAGTTAAATTAATGAGAACATTTTTATGACCTCCATAAGCAGCGAACTATAATTTTCAAAAGAATATTCATATTTCAAGTTTAAGAACTCATTAATAAGAAGATGTCTGTTTAATATTTTGCATTAATTTATTAGAACCATTATTCTTTTCAAGTTGTAGAATGCCATAATTAATCTCATAATTATAATAAATTTTTATTATTCTGTAAAGCAACTATATTATTTTAATATTCAAATTAATCTATAATCAAAAAAATATTAGTTTGGGGGAAAAGAAATCCATTATTTTTACAGGAACTTTTTGTAACTTCTTTTGGATTCACTTTGTAAAAAGGTTTAAAACAGCTTTCATGTAGATTTTTAGGTCTTGCGAGTTACGACTGCTGACATGCGGTTAACTTCGATCATTTTTGATATTTTATAGACATTTTCGACGATGCTGTATCCACATGCGAGGTGTATCTCTAACATCAAAAATACCCGAACTGAATAGACAAAACAAAAATTGTACGTAACTGGTTGTTACAGTCTTATATAGGACGATAAACACCTTTCACAATTTTAGCCACCCGGCTATCTTTTTCACCGTTACAAGAGAAAAACGAAAATGTATCGAATTTTCTGTTTTTTGTCTTCCATTTTTAAAACCTTCTACTCATAACTGAATTAATCAAACAAAAAACCGCAAGAGGATATTTTGTCACAATAAGTGCAAGAGGATATTTGGTCAAATGTCACCATTCCAACGAGCATAAATCTGAAATTGTTTGATAGATACCTCACCAGATATCGATCACAACAGACGTCTACCGAAAAAATAATGGATTACTTTTTCCTCAACCTAATATATGTTAAACATTTTACTGGAACGTTTTTGGGAGAATGCTTATAAAACTAAATAAATCTCCGAATAACTCTTTTATACAAGAGACTTTTTCAATCATTTAAAGTATACAAAATTTTCAGAAAAGTTATATATGTTGATTTTAACCATATTATATTTGGTTAGGGCGTCGTTCTCGTTACCAAAAATTGGTGAGTTCGAATCCTGGCTTAGCCGAAGATCCGTCGTGTTCACTAATGGCGACTGGGGCACGTTAAATCCGTCGGGTCGCAATGTCCTCTATGTTATCATAACAAATTAATGCCTCTGGGGGTGGTTGGAGCCAGGCTTTGGGTCTTCACTGGTTTCAATCTCTAAATTGGAAGATTCAGGTGGTGCGGCCGTCTATGAGCTAAAAGTCTTACTTCCACCTTCGAATGTGGGTGCTCTATTAAAAAAAAAAAAGGAAGACGCTCCCTCTGATTTCATTCGCCTAGTCTCTGTGACGGGCGGGCTTGGCGTCGTTAAGTGTCATTAAGAACAACAACAACAACACAGTCTTCTCATATTTTTACTATACAACCTGTAACCAGAAAGTTCGGAGAACAGATTTTTATTTCAAATACAGTATTGTACATCATAAAATACAATTAACTGTTCTTCAAAATCATCTCCATGGATGGTAATGCGATGTCCGGAACGACTACATAAGTGCTGGAAACTCTATAAAACAATTGGAGTCTTTTTTAATGGTTTTTCAGCTCGGCCTTCACGTTGGGTTGAATGTCGGTGATGTCGTAAATCACTTTTCCTTCAGGTATGACCTCTATCTGGACCAGAGGAATAAGTGTGCAGGTACCAAATTAGCTGAATAAAAGGGTTGATCAAATGTCCCAACTCCATTCGTAATCAGGAATCGCCGTAAAACCATTGCAGTGTGTGGCCAGGATAGAAAATTCCAGGAGCCTTATGGAGAAAATTCCAGGAGCCTTGATTTCAATATAACAAATATTGACCTTCGCTGATATTCGCACTACTAGTACAGCAGTGACCTCTACAGTCCATTCACCGAAGTTTCTGGTCACTTCTCTTCCCCAGATTGTAGTCAGTCTTGAAAGGAAAGAGATTAATTGACATCACTGATATCCAACGCAACATGACGGCCGAGCTGCCATTCCACAGAAAAGTTTTATAGGAGTTTCCAGGACATAGATATTCGTTCCCGACAATGCATTACACTCCATGGTGATTATTTTGAAGAACAGAAAATTGTATTTTATACTGTACATTACTGTTTTTTTTTTAAATAAAATTCATTCATCGATACAAATCACATACTCAATCTGGCCACAGGTTGTAATTTATATATTCACAGTATGAATTTATAAAATCTTTTGTGTAGGAAGGAGAAAAAAAATTATGTTCATTTGATTGGTCAAGCAAGAAATATTCTGAATTGCAAACAGCTGACATCAGGCTTATATGTGTAATATATTCTTAATCCCAAAGTGTCACCCTAATCCGATACACTCAATAACGTCAATCCGCTACATTTTACATAATGATACATCATTTTATAATTTTCTTTAGATTAAAAGCTCTGGAAGATTCACAGACATTGAAATTGACAATTTTTTTTAGTAACTGATAATAGTTTTCACAAAAGTATTGCTTAAATTTTAGTGATTTTCAGCGTAAAGAAAGTAAAATGAAATTCTTCAAAGTAAAAATAAATTTGGATTTTCATTGTAAATCTGATTGAGTATGTGATTTGTAAAGTTACTTATTTAGAAATGAATGTTCTCATAATAAAATACAAAAAATTCTTCATCATAAAATTGAAATATTTCATATAAATTATCATTTTTAAAAATCAGAAACAGTTTAAAGTTTTGTATATGTTGTCTCAATGAAAAAATTTATAATATAAAATAAATAAATCTGAGCAGAATAAGCACAAGCATTGTATAATGATTCATTTCTAAAAAAACTATGTTAATTCTAAGCAATTCAAGGAAATCGGGATAAGCTGCAACGTGCGCATCCCTCTTTCGCAGTCAGTTTTCTCAACAAAATGACTGCTGACTTGTCATAACCTTCGAATATTCTGTGGACCGATGAGGTTCATTCTTATTTCAATGAGACATTTAATACACAAAAATACCACATTTGGGCTAAGAAAAATCTGTGGTTCTATATTGAAATTCACCTGTCTCCAAAGGTCACTATCCAAAGATAGATTCACAGTGATATTTATCCTTGTGGATGCCCTCTGGCGGACATTTTGGAACTAGACTTTTTTTTATTTTTGAAATAACGTGAGCGCATTTTGTGTATAGACCATATACAAAATTTCGTAGTCTTCCAATTCTGTTCACACATTTTGCGCTATAGGATGCAAGTTTATAGGGAATTTTAAGTATAACCCTACGGTACATAATATTAGTTTGGGGAAAAAGTTATCCATTATTTTTTCGGTAGACGTCTGTAGTAATCACTATATCGTGAGGTATCTATCAAACAATTTCAAATTTATGCTCATTGCAAAGGTGACATTTGCCACTAAAATATCCTCTTGAGGTTTTTTGTTTGATTAATTCAGTTATGAGTACAAGGTTTTAAAAATAGAAGACAACAAACAGAAAATTCGATACATTTTAGTTTTTCTTTTATAATGGCGAAAATGCTAACCAGGTGGCTAAATTTGTGAAAGGTGTTTATCCTCCTATATATGACTGTAACAACCAGTTACGCACAATTTTTGTTTCGTCGATTCCGTTTGGATATTTGGATGCTAAAGATGCACCTCGCAAGTATACAACATCGTCGAGAATGTCTATAAAATATCAAAAATTATCAAACTTGACAGCATGTCAAAAGTCGTAGCTTCACCTAAAAATCTACATGAAAATTGTTTTAAACCTTTTTACAAAGCGAATCTGAAAGAAGTTACAAAAAGTTCACGTAAAAATATCCTAATAATGGATTTCTTTTTCCCCAACCTAATATTTACAAGATAAACCAGTTTAAATAAATATAAATGAATATAAATGAAGTACCAGCATAGAGCTTCATCAGGGGATGTTGACCACATTGATATAAAGTAAGGCTTTTCTGCAATGGCTGAAGACAAATGTCTAAATTATCCATTACACCCAAACTAAAAATGTTTTCAATTTTAGAAATAACACAAGAAAAAGAATTAAATCCATACCGAAAAAAAATTTAATTGAAGTAATAAGAAAAGAAAAAAGAATAAGGAAAATAATAAATTTCAAATCTGTAAAATTGCTAATAAATGAAGTAAAAAAAAATTCAAATTTAAGGTTGTCAAGATAATACACTAAATTCCAAACCTGCAAAATAACAAATATGTACAGAAGTAAAATATAAATGCATTGATTAAAAGACTACGTGTAAATACTTCAACCTCAGAAATTAAATTTTATCGTCAAATTTATTGCGAAACCAAAGAGTATCCTAATCTACGCCAAATCTCAAATTAGATATACATACAAATTCAAACAAATTCGCTGGAAAATATTCCCTATTAAAAACTTCCTTATCATTTTTTAACATACTGAAGATTTAAAATGACTTTTAGTGGAAAATATGCTAAATAAAAAATATTTTTTATTTAACACATTTATATATAAAAAGTTTAAAGTATCTTCATAATTATAAATAAAAAATATTTTTTATTTATAATTATGAAGATACTTTAAACTTTTTAAATAAAGATAAAATTTTTGTTTGAATAAAGGGATTTAAATTAAATATAGTGTTAAAAGGCAAGAATAAAACACATAAAAGTTCCAATTTGTGTTGTAATTTTGAATTTCTGTATGTTTGTTACATTAGTTAGGAATTCAAGTGACCGTAACTATGTTCGAAAAAGTATTATTTCGTGGTATTGCCTCGAAGCACGTGGCTGCAGTTGCAGAACGACCCCCTCTCCAGAAGGTCGCGCCGTCCGTGCGATGTTCCCGGCCATGTGTCACCGATTCTAACTTGTTCCAAACCAATGAACAGTCATCGAAATGACGGACACTCCCTTATTACTATTTGGACTTTAGCGAAAGAAAAAAAGACGCGTCTCAATATACTCAGCTCCGATTTTTTTTCTCTCTTTCTTTTCCACTGAATAGAGAAAGACAAGAGAAGAGAAAACGAATTCAACTGTCTGTTTACATTATGGATGGTAACGGCTGCGCTTTTTTGAACAGACATCTCTTTGCTGTTGCCGCTAGAAATAAAGCGAGATACACCGATTTCACCTAAACAGGCAGTTCAGACAGTTGGCTTCGTTTCGTCAGTGTCAACTCGCTCTTGGCGACGAGCTCTCGACATCTTTTTTCGCTTTAGACAGGTTTTGAGATTTGTAAAGTTACTTTTTGTTCTTAAATTCATTTGAACTACTTTAGATAAACCAAGACAATTTTCCTTTATTATAAAGACATGTAGCATTGTTATAACATTTTTGTTCTAAAATAATGATGTGTGATTTTTCAAAAGATTGAAATGTGACAATCGTAATTAACTGCGCAGAGAAAAATGAATGTTGTCTGATATAATTTTTTATAAAAAGCCTATGTAATTTTATTCATTTATCATAAGGAGTATTTAAATATTTAACTCGGAAATATTTAAATTTTATTTATTTACTTTATTCATATCTGTTACATACTTCTATTATCCGAAAAAGCAAGATAAAAATTGTGGTTTTGACAAGCAATCATGTGACATAGTCAGCATACGAACTCAGAAATTTCTCCAAATTCTACACACTCAAATAAAGGATATTATATTTTATGAAAGGAGTGCATGATTATAAATACAATATTCTTTTGTATCGATATTATTTATGTATTACGAAATTACCAGGTATCAAACTCGCTTTCTTTTAACACAAGAGTGATGGTTGCTATCTGATTAGTAAAATTCTATATTTGTAATAGTTGAATTTCTTTTAGGTTGTTTCTAATTAAGCTATTATTATTATTGGCGTATTTTTTTCTAAATTATAGAAAATTATTATTCAATACTAGCTAAAGAACTGATATGATAAAAGGTCCAAAGTATATTATTCCTTAAAAAGATATATATATATATATATATATATATATATATATATATATATATATATTTATATAATTATATATGCCGCCTACTCTGTCATGGTCATGGTCAGCGTACCATGACTAGGGATGGGGTGGACCTGAGTTCGAATCCGGTTCGGGCATGGATGTACTTTCTCTTTCTTTCTCTGAGTTTCTTGTACTTTCTTGAGAGGATATATGAATGTGGTCCGACCTATAAATGGATTATAATGGTGATGTGACGTGGGTAGTGCTGCTCGCCTCCGTGACTTGGTTCACAGGTGCCCACCGGATAACGCTGAATGAGTAATAGTTTCCAGCCTTGTTGTGGGGAAGGGTTAATCACCCACTGCTCTCCATTATTAAAATGTATATATAATCTTTTTCCATTTTATGTGATGTGGAAAATTAGATAGAATGCTATACCAACTGAGTTATTAACTTCGTAACTTGTAATTGGTTCAAAATTAAAAAACAGATGATTATGTTTATGGTATTTGGCGAGAAAACTTAAGCAAAAGGGAAACTGTTATGAATTAAAATAACAACCACATAATCAACAGCTGATTTGAATTTAAGTTATATATATTTATAGTAAGTTTCTGCATTCGATTCCCGAGTTAGGTCCAGACGCTTTAAATCCACCTATTAAACGATTTAGGGCAGTTGTTAGGCATTTTTCTATTTACCATGAAGATTAACTTGTATTTTTTACAGATAGTATGTCATATTCATGTATTTCAAAAGATCAAATCTAGAAAACTGCCAAGCACTCATACCAACAAATGTCCATTCAAAAAGAATCTATCTCTTGTTGTTCATTAATGGGTGGGATTAAGCAATTTTTTTTCTTTGAAGAGTATTTTACTACCACTAGGTCATGACAGTACCATCCTAATTAACAACTTAGCGTAGTATCCACAGCGTAAACTATCTATTTATAGTACACATCCAGGGTAAATTTTTTATTTCGTTTATATCAAAAGCGTAAATTTTGTTTATTTCTTTAATATCCACAGCGTAAATTGTCTTCTGAGATGATTTTTCGCAGAAAATAGATTGTATTCACATGTCGCAAGTAAAAATTGCCAAGAAAATTCCCAAGAACACACCCCGACATAAGTGTATGTCGACGCCTGACATCAATATCCTGTTATTTAAGAAAGGCAGAAATAGATGGCGATATCTTTCATTTGATCACAATGAGCAATGCTGGATGTTGCTTTTATAATTATTTGTAATCTATTTAATGTTTTAAATGTCAGTCGTATTAGTTCTTGTCTGTAAAAACTTGCAGTAAAATGACTAATTAGACACACTTTAGCAAACAACTTCGTGTAAATCTGCTTATACTTTTATATTTAAGATTTAAAATAACTATCTTTAGAATAACTTTTTTTTAAAAAGAAAAACTATTTAAAAAAAATTTTAAAATAACTATTTTTTTTAATAAGTATCTTTTGCTAGCATTTTAAATTACTTTTGCTAGTAATTTAAAATATTAGTATCTTGCATTTAAATTGTTTGCATCCTTTTTATTATTTTATTGGTATAAATTTGATTTTTAGTGTAATGAAGTTTAACCCTTCTTTGCATGATTTTTTCTTTATTGGTGAAATAAATCAAGTTGATATAATTCATGTTCAAAATTAAAGGAAAAATGGTTAAAAAAAATCTTAGTATATATTTATAGTATAAATTTAGCAAAATACAATATGCTAAAAATTTCCATCATCATCCAAAGTTAGATCATTAGCTTAGTACTAAATAGAAATAAAAGAGGAAAATAACAGAAACACGTGTTACAAACCTTTCTTCCACTCATTTTCAATTGTTTAGCAATAGAAACTCTAATATAATAAAACAAAATTATAAACGAAATCATACGTTTTTTGCAACTACAACAAACAGCGGAATGAGATAACTTTAAGCTCGTTTCACTGATAATGACACTTGTTTATTTTTGACAGCTATATTTCTTTTTATGCAATGGAAATTAAAAAGGTATCCAAACACGATCAACTTAAAGTGAACTTGCTCTTTTATGTAATTTTTGGGCATTATAGGTTATGATGGAAATTTCCACCATTATGCAAAGAAGGGTTAAGGTTGATTTCTACATCAAAATACATGGCCAAATTCTTTCAATTCCTTATACTTGAAAACAATCAATACCAAAAAGGATCTGAATAGTATATCCTTTTTATCATTTTATTTGTATAAATGCGATTTTTTATGTGATGAAGAGTTTAAGGTTGATTTCTACATCAAAATACATAGCAAATTCAATTCCTTATACATGAAAACAATACCAAAAGGGATCTCTTTTTAATCATTTCGTTTGTATAAATTCGATTTTTAGTGCAATGAAGTTTCGTATTAAAATCTACATCAAAATACATAGCCAAATGTAATTTTTTTGATGTAATTAAGTTTAAGATTAATTACGACATCAAAATACATGGCCAAATTCAATTAATTAAACAGGAAAACAATAAATACTAAAAAGTATCTGAATAGTATATCCTTTTCATCATTTTGTGTTTGTATAAATTCGATTTTTAGTGCAATGAAGTTTAAGGTTAATTTATATATCAAAATCATGGCCAAATTCAAGTCCTTATGCATGAAAACAATCAGTTCCAATAGGAATCTGAATAGATTAATCCGAAAATCAACTATATTTTATTATAAGTAAGAGATGTAAAATCATCTTCCTTTATCGTTCTTTGTTCTTTATTAGTTTTCGAAGAATGTTATAATCAGAAAATCTATGTTTAGAAAAGAGTTTCCACCTACAATACAAACAATCACTCTCAGTAACAAAGACAAATCCAAAAACTCATGACAAACTATTTTGTATTTTAAAAATAAATGAAATGATATTCTAAATCCATTTTTCAATTATTGAATTTTAAACTATTTAGTTGTCTGTAAATTTATATCTTCCACAATAAATCTCGACATAAAGTTTCAACAAACACGTAAACAAGGCTTGTTTCAAAAGAAATAAGATAGAAGTGAAAAAGCAATCATATAAAACATTTGTCCGAAATTTTATTTATAATCACTTTCAGTTTTACAGTGTTGAAACACATTTGAGAAAACGTTTGTTTTGCTTTGAGATTTATAGCTTCCGGAAAAGTGAACGTCTGCCAAACACCT
Organism: Latrodectus geometricus; assembly: GCA_026290005.1. Lineage (NCBI taxonomy): Eukaryota > Metazoa > Arthropoda > Arachnida > Araneae > Theridiidae > Latrodectus > Latrodectus geometricus. Next base: position 5,581 of record JAPDSC010013442.1, on the reverse strand, counting down.
TGTAAGCGATTTCTTTAAGAGAAAGAAACGTCTTCCCCCTCTCGGATCTGCCTGATTTGAAAAATGAGAGGAGTGTGAGGAACAACACCAAATGCTTCGCGAATCGATACCTTCTCATCAATTGAAGAGTTCGTCCTTTCATATAGATTATTTTCAACCTGTTTATCGACTGAAACGTTATTCTCGTAGCTTCTTTAATCTTGACAGAAGGAAGCTAATTTTTCAATAATAATTACCTGCGAATATTTTAAGATGTTAGCTATAAAATTTATATCGAAAAGAGGCAATAACTAACAATAACCTGTGGGATTATCCATAGCGCAGATACAGATTCTTCAGTGCAGCAGGTCCTTGGTTAGATTCCAGCCGCTGATAATGAGATAAATGCCACATTTTTGCAAAACAAAGCGAAGAACCTGACAGCTAAAGTGAAACCTGACAGCATTCGATTTACAACAAATTCCATAAAAGTTCTAATCTTTTCCAAAGAATCTTTGTAATGGCTCCTGTAATCCGTACCAAAGAAAACAAATTTTTCAATAATAATTACTTGTAAATACTTTAAGATGTTTAGATATACAATTTTTAACGAAATTTATCGGAAAACGGCTATAACTTATCACAACCTGTGGGATTACCTTTAGCGCAGATACAGATTCTTCCGTGCAGAAGGTTCTTGGTTAGATTCCAGCCGTTGTTAATGAGAGGAATGATGCATTTCTGCAAAACAAAAGGAAGAATCTGAAAGTTAAAGTGAAAGCATTCGACTTCGAACCTGGAATATATTCCGGGAGAAGGATTCATACATAGAGGGCCAAAATAGGTCTTGCAGGTGATAACCCAAAAAACTCTCAAACACCTACAGGACTACTGACGCGCATGCGTGAACAAAAACTGTAACATTCAATTTTGTCATTGTATTATTCAATTCTTAAGAGTGTAAGTTCTTAGGTTTCATTAAATCCATTGTTCGAAAAAGGAAATGAAAGTTGCACTTCTGGCTTCTGCATGCACGTATGTCAAAGTAGGTACATAGAAATTTTCCAGGTTTCCTCCCTTTTTACTAGTCAATGCAGCCTTCTACCAGTAAAAAGTTCCCCCATATGGCAATTTACGCTCTGGATATTAAAATGCATTACAATAGAAGTGGGTCATTAAGTTTGCTATAGCAAACTTAATAGCCCACTTCTGACGTTAATGGCCCACTTCTTTATAATGTAGTATCAAAACACTCTAATTCTGACTTCTAAAGTACCTCAGACTGAACCCAAGTCCTTTCGCTTCTAAATGAACAAACTTAACACTGATTCAGGTAAGCATTGGTATCACATGCAAACTAATTAGTCTTACGAGATGAGCAAGATCACACACAAAGATGATCTGCTATTGGAGATTATATCAAATCACAAATAAGCCCGCCCATTTAAAAAAAAATTATGTGATGACTTTTTATATTAATTCAGTTCATACATGAAAACATTTAACAAAGATATGATTTTGAGTTTGCTATGTTCATTTTGATACACACATGAACTCATTTCATCATTTAAATTCCTTAAAATAATCTTTCACATTAATTTTTTTTAAATATTTTTCAAAGAGTAATTCCTGACTACGACAATAACTCTAGTAATTTTATTTTTCTAATGAATAAAAAGATTCACGTGATTTCAATTTAGAATCACTACCTTTTTAATGCTTTTAAATTTTAAAATCTTGAAAGACGAAAATTGAATAATTTATACTTATAATTTATACATAAATTAAATGTTATTCCATAATTTACACACACGTGCCAATTTAAAAAAAATGATGTAAAATTTTGCCTCGTTTCCTTAATACAACATTTCTCAAAAACTTATTTGGATGAAACACTTTTTAAATAAATTGACCTCAACATTGCTTCTTCAGTCTAAAATCATTCCCTTATAACAGGTATTTTAAGCTAATATTTTAGCTAATAATACAAACAGTTTTTTTTGTATACTGAGATATAGGAATTTCTCTGAATAAATCTTGTAATTGCAAATTAAACAAAGATTGCATAGTAAAAACCTTTCTCTGAATTTTGATCCACTGACTTTTCTGTTTCTATAAATGAATATTTTTTAATGAGTTTTGATTGATTCTATATAGTAATCAATACTCCAATAAAATTATGATGCTTTTGAAAGATAATCTTAATTACAGGACTTTCATGTATGCAAAATATCACTAAAATATCTATTTTTTTTATCTCAGTCTAATATTAATACATATATTAATATTACATATATTAACTAACTAAATCAAAAAGAATTTTTCGTTTATGACTATTTTTACAGAGATATTGATATTTCTATGAAGGACCCTTTTTTTGTATTTTGACGACCGGCTGTTGATTTTGTCTAATTATAATTATATACAATTAGCAACAAATATTTGTAATTAGTTTAAAATAATTTTAATGAAATAAATTGCTAAATATTTAGAAAATGTATAATAGTTTGAATTATAAGGAACTCATAAACTTTTATGTTAAACAAATCACAATATGTATAATGTTTTTGAAATAAATGCTGTTTTTTTAAAATTGATAATTTTAACAATGTCAAAACTTTAAAGTGCTCTACGCGCAACAATTTCTTTTTAATTATTTAATAAGTTTTTATTTGTTTCTTGCATCAACATAAACACAAAAGTTGCGATGAATAATATAAAATAAAGTAAGTTTCATATATATATATATATATATATATATATATATATATATATTGCCAAATAAAATTTTTTTGATTTTCTTTTCATTGCATTTATTTATTTAAATTTGAATTTTTGGGATATTTTTGCGTAATAGGGAAAGAAAACAACGCATCATTTGTTTCTAATGATAAAAGGAATATTATGTAAGAAAATGGAAAAATTTGATAAATTTTTGTTATGCATGGAGTGTTTTGAAAATTTCGAATTTAACGCTATTTTAAAACATTTAAGTTTCATTATCTTAAAAACTTTTCAAAGTAGTGACATAAAATTTTCTGCAATGTTTTTATTTACATTATACTTAATTTCTGTTAATTTGTAGGAAATTAACAAAATTTTAAAAAGTTATTTTTCAAAGTTCCTTGTACCCTTAAAGTAATTATATTACACAATCTTTTAAGAATTTATTCTATTTCAGTTGAAATTTTCTGAATAATGAAATTAAATGTATTCAGTTATCAAAAATCATTTAAGAAAAATAAATCATTTCTGAAAACATATATCATGGTTTTTATTTACGATCTCAAGATAATGTTAGGTATGTTGAGTGAAGAATTACTTATCTAAATACTTTGCATAGAATATGTTTCTAGTTCCAATTCTCAATGATACAAGAATCAAAAGTTTAAAAATAAAGAAATATTTCAAATTTATTAAAATATAACATAAATAAATGTCCTAATCTGTCATTTATTTATGTCATATTGTATAAAATATGACATATTATATAAAATATGACATAAAAAAATAAAATGTCTCGTTTTCAGCGTATTATATTGAATGTTTGATACCTGATCCTGAAGAAAATTCATTTAATGATCTATACATATCTTTCAATGTAATGACTAATATTCCCTTCAAAGCAGATCACGGTGACCTGGTTGGTTTGGGCGTTGTTTTCCTCTATCGGAAATTTATTAGTTCGAATCTCGAATGAAGTGAAAAATCCATCACTATAGACACCTTGGTCACACTATAGACTATAAACATAGACACCTTGTTTCACTATAGACACCTTGGGCACACTAATTAAGTTATGGATAAGAGTAAAGTCTTATAGGATAAATGATACATCTGAGATAGCATGTTTCATAGTTGGAGTCTTTTGCTTGCTTCCAAATTAGGAAGATACCCATCAGATTGATTCTACTCAATTGGTAAAATGCAATGCTTTAGGCTCTGGAAACAACATTCTGGTGCAACAGCATTCCCTTTACAGAGAGCTTTCTGGAAAAAAATCATCCCATTAACAGTAACACCTGCTTAACTTAATCAGTAATATATCTAAGAATAATCAGTTCCTTAAAAAAAGGTAATTAAATGAATATAAAATCAGTATGAATCTTTTTATCATTATAAAAACATTTTCAAACTTATATTTCATGACTAATTCAAATTACAAAACCTTAGAAAAAATTGATTATACAAACTAAGCAATTATAACTTTTAAAATGCTATAGAAATTATATTGCAGTTTATAAATTTCATTATTAGCATATTAATAACACAATTATGAATTTTATATATTTTTATTAATGAATTTTACATGGTTATTTGAAAATATTTAAATTGATGTTTCATATTCTTTAATACAAACTTCTTGGTCCTCATAATATGTTTTTGAATTGATCATTACATGAAATTTATATCGATAAAAATTAAATTAATTGAGTAATTTTGTAAACAATAAATTAATTCATATCGTTATATATATATATATATATATATATA
>JAPDSC010013427.1:3672-20312 GCA_026290005.1 Latrodectus geometricus | reverse complement strand
TAAGCTGATAATTTCTTAAAGAAAATTAAATTTTTTTCTTTATCTTTTCATTTTTATAAATACATTTCAAATTCTCATTTGGAAACACTAATTCAATATTAAATTAAGATTTAGTAAATGTTCTCAATAAATACTATCCATAAAATGAAAAAGCATATTTTTAACTGACTTGAGACAAATATTTCGAGGTAATGATAAGTTTTTAAAACCAATATATTCAATAAGAATCTAAGTAAATAAAAATTGTAAAAAATTTAAAAGTATATAACTTCAAAACATTATGTACAAAATATTTATTTGTCCATAAAATAGAAAGCTATATATAGCTCAAGAAAATTTTAAAAATTTTATTCCTAAAAAAAATGTTTTAATTTCAGTTTTAATTTCTTAAATTTGTAGCAAATTAGTTAAATTAAAAATTAATTGTAATTTTATCTTGCATAAGAGAATATTAAAAGACATTAAGAGAGTATTCTTATAATATTAAAATCAGAATTATCGCATAATCAAAGAAAATTTTCAAAAAAATTCTATATTTGAGTTATTGACATTTTTTATAGAAAATGAATACCATTTTAGGCAACAAAATACATTATGGGGTGCAAATATTTATTCTGTCACTAAATTAAATCCTTTACTCTTGCTGCATTCTGTACTCTGTTTCTGTGACCCCTTTTTTTACTGATTTTATCAATCGTGTACCAATCTATCATTTTTTTACAGACTGCTTCTCGCCTGTGTCCTCACAGTTCATTCTTAATTGTCAATTTACTCTGTGACACATGTCATACGCTTAAACTTCTTTATTTTGCACCTTCTTTTGTTTTTATTCTGCACTTTTTATGTCACGCGAACCAGACTGTGTCATGTAGCACCTGCAGGCGTTTGGGTGCCGCTGATTTGTTCCATAATCGCCGTCTGCTTGTTTCGATTAGTATAATGAATGCCCGATAGTATTCCTATTCACAATTTACCCTCAAGCAAAAAAAATGTTTAATTTTTTTAACCTTCTATGTCTTTTTTTTCTCTATAAATTCGCACCTTGCGACTACTTTAATATGCAAACATAAGGATGTGACACTATTAGAAACCCTGATTTCAGAGTGATTAATTTGCTTTTTATAATTCATTCATAAAGTTTAATGAAATTTTATTATAGCTCCTATTTAAAATAGTTAGGACTTTATGCAAAATTAAAATACATAAATTATTAACTGGGCTATAAATTTGTGAGATTTTCGAAGGATTAAAAAATATGATTAATTTTTCATGCAGGAATATATCTTTGCAAAATTTCCTATTAAATTATTTTTCTATATTTTTCAAGAAACGAAAATTATCTTAAAATTCTATAAAAGTAAATATTTAATATAGTCATAATATGTTTCTTAGTGTATTCTTCTCTTGAAATTTAATAAATATAAATAAGATTAATAAAAATATAAATAAATAAATAACAAAAATAAAATAAATAATAAAAATGAAAAAATAAATAATAATAAAACAAATAAAAATGAATAAGACTGATAAATATAAAAAAAATCTGGGCAAGATAAAATTTCCATAAAAAATCTAATCAGGGAAAAACTCATTATCACCAACAATCAATTTATTAATTTTTGTATGACTTAATTTTTGCTCTAAACTCTCTATCTAAATGATTTGAATATATCATTATATTAATCATCACGTTTTATTATTGATTTCGCTGGAATATTTACCCGCTAAAAAGAATCAGTTTTTTTTTATTTTAATATAATTATTATAAATGCTGTAAATTATCCACCTGAAAGTTTTTGACAGATTCTCTATCATGATTTAGACTGAAGAATTCTAATAAGAATTTACTAATCTCAAAAAACCCATTTATTGTGTTTTCTGTATGATTTCTAAATTATTTGAAATTATCAAGCACGGTGGTTACCGCATTAATAAATAGATATTATCATGATTTCTTCTTCAATCTAATAAGAATTTACATATCTCAAGGAAATCATTTATTAATTTCTGCATGATTCCTAAAATATTTCAAATTGGCCAACCACAATGGTTACCATTTTATGCAATAGATTATATCATGAGTTCTTTTTCAATCTTATAAAAGTATCATAAAAAAATAAACTTATTTAAAATTATTAAACTTATCAAATAAACTTATTAAACTTATCACAAAAAAATTTCTTAATTAATATATAATTCTTGAGTTAGTTTTGTAACTTCAAACCTTGTATAACATTTGACAAATTTTACTGTCGAATAGTTTTTATAGTATTATAATATGGTATTTATAACAATACTTTAAATAATTATGTATAAATTTTAAATTTTTCATCATATTATATTTTTTATAAATTTTCTTTGAAACTTATGAGAGTTTATATACCGCATGAAATAAATTTATTAATTTTTGTTTCTAAGAATGTTTCAAATTGTCAAGTTTAATGATATTTATAATGTTCCACAGATTCTATCACGATTTCTTTTTGAAACTCATGAAGATTTCACAATAATAACAACAACAACAATAATAATAAGTATTGTGTTTTTAAGGCGTGATAATTTATATCCGGGTGTGATAGGTGACTCCAGTTGTGAAAAATTGAAACGGTTTTATAAATTCTTTTACGAAAGCCATATCCGTATGCCTGACTTAAAGAATGCTTTTGGAAAATTATTTTATTTCACGTCACAGAATAGTAACTGATGAATATTTAAATTTTATCGACCCAGAACTTGAACCGCATTGTAATTTTATTTTTCTAGCATTCACAGTTCGTTCTAAGAGGAATAAATAAATAAGTAAATCTATGGAAATGTCGTAGGGACGAAGAATTGTGACAAGCACGCGACGCGCCACGGTCCATTGCAGTCAGAAAGAGCTTGGAACTGATGCCCATGAGGTCACGTGACTCCGGCCATGCGTGTCCTCTGCTCTCTTATGGTCGAGTACCCTAAATCAGCGAAACAACGTGTTGCCATTTTTTAATTCGAAATATATGACATATCCGCTCATTTGACATCGATAACTGTTTGTTAATGAGAATTTATAAACAATAAACTATTACTCATAAATTAAATATAAATCTTATAATTATTAAGTCTTTTTTTTTTTCATACTATCTATTATAGTTCATAGTTTTAGATATACTATTCCAAAAAATAGGAACACTTCGGTTTCTTTACAAATTAATAATTCTTAACAATTTATTTCCTATTAGCTATACTTAAATTTCAATAAAGTCCAACTATCACTATAAATTAAAAATATATGTTTTCTTAGAAATAATAGTTTCATGTTTTAATTTAATTAAGTTCTATATAAGTGCCAACCGAAAATCTACAGTTCGTGGGTTCAACTCCCATTTCAGGTGTGCATGTTTGCATTGGTTCAGAACTTACTACAGACAATAAGCCTTGATCCAACTAGAGTTTTTGCATAAGAAATTACCATAAATGACAAAAATTAGTGTTGTGGAAAAGAATTCTATTATTTTTACTTGTATTTTATGTAACTTGTTTCGGATTCGCTTTAAAATTGTTTTAAGATAAATGTTAGTTACGACTGTCAACTCCAATAATTTTTTATATTTTGTCGACCCATGCGAGGTGCCTTCAAAAATACCTGAACTATCAACGAATCCAAAATTGCATGTAAATGGCTATTATAGAATCGAAATTATGTGAACACCATCCACATTTTCAGTCACTTGCCTTGCATTTTCTCCTTTATTAAAGAAAAATAGTAGACCGGAATTTTCTTTTTGTTGACTTCCGTTTTTAATACCCTGTAGCTCAGACTGAATGAACCAAACAAAAAACGAATTATCTTAATACGAAATGCCCTCTTTCCAACGAGCATAAATTTGAAGTTGTTTGATCGATACTCTACAAGATATCGATCACTACAATCATCGATTGAAAAAATAACGGATTTCTTCTTCCCTGACATATTATTTTTCTTCCAATATTATTTGTTCCATCATTTTTATATCGTTCTAAGAGATGTTAAGTAATTCTATAAACTTTACTATAAGAATCTAAACCATTAAAATAAAAGAGTATATAGTAGATCAGTATTCTAGTCTTCAATTCAAAAGTTTACTTGTTCGAGTCCCCCTCATTCGAGAATGTAGTAGTTTAAATTTTCACAACGAAACACATTATGAAACATTATTTAATTATTATTATTTGAAAACCAGTATAAAAGATTTGATAAAATTTTAAAAAATTGATATTTTTATTTATATATTATAGTTATGCTATATATATATATATCTTATTTTATATTAAACTATAACATGAAAAAAGAGAAAAATTTGGAGAAAACTAATAATGTTTAGTTTAAAAAAAATTAACAAAAATCCTGGAAATTTATTGATCCCTGCATGTGCCATAAAATACCAATAACTAAAGTTATAAATATTTAAAGTTCTAACATATCTAACCATTTTATTTTCATAAAAAACTTAATAATAAAATGTTGAAAACATTATGTAGGTAAACATGCCAATAATGGATCACCAAACAGACCGTGAGGGTTTTTTTTTTTTTCTTTTAAATGATTCCACTAAAAGAATTCCAAATAAAAACATTCCATAAAAAAGAGAACCCAGCATTTTTCACACTCTAATGAAAATGTGTGAAAAATATTTTTTTCACTTCTGTATCACAAAGAGCTTTTTGAATGCACACTCATTGAAAAGAGCCATAAATTACCAGTCGACATTCGCCTACATTCGTCACACAATTTAGTCCTTTTGTTGGTACGTCTCATCCGTTTTCACGCCTTTCGCATTTTGAATGGAATCCTAGTATAAGCATCTTTAACTGCTTTTGTTTTCATTTTTACCCAGAGAAAATGAATCCGTCATGTACAATTGTGGCTGAAACGTTCATGATGCTTGTTTATTTTTCTCTTACTTCGAAAAAAACTGCCTTTTCTTAGCTAAAAAATATACCTAAACGCTATGATTCTCTTTTGTTTATGTCTAGACTGTTTGATTTGTTATATATTTTAAAAATATCTTGTTATAAAATGAAACACTGTTTCATGTTTTGTCATAAAATGAAACACATTTTTTTTGCTATAAAATGAAACACTGTTTCATGATTTGTCATAAAATGAAACACGTTTTTTTATTTTGTTATAAAATGAAACACTGTTTCATGTTTTGCCATAAAATGAAACACATTTTTCGTTTTTTTATAAAATGGAAGGCTGTTTCCTGTTTTGTTATAAAATGGAATACTGTTTCCTGTTTCATTATAAAATAAAATACTGTTTCATGTTTTGCTATAAGGGTAAACACTGTTTCCTGTTTTGTTGTAAAATAGAATATTGATTTCTGTTTTATTATGAAACGAAACATGGTTTCTCTCTGTCAATGTATCTAATCTAATTTTCCAATGATTTTACTTGTACAAAATATAATTTGGGTTCATCGTGGCCATGGAGGAAACAGTTTAAGTCAGAGCGACAGGTTTCAAGTGCGATTACAGCCATTGTTGAATAATCATTAAAGTAAACCTAATATTTTTAGCTTTACTTCTCGTATCGAGGGGGGGGGTGGTTGTGAATTTTTGGCTTTCCTACCCTACAGCTCATGAATACTCCTCATAATGAGAAGTCCCCTCGGAAAACAGTATTTTTTGTCGTGGTACACCATTAGCAATTTCCAAATTTGGCGGTACACAAAGAAAAAAATTAGTTTTCAAATAGTTTATAATATTAATTTCGAATGTAAAATAAAATAACGTAATATCAATTACAAAATCGAAAGTACGTTTATTAAGGGATTCATTACAATGCAATAATAAGAATACTTTAATTGGGAAATTTGTTTTTGATGTTTTTTTGATCATTTTATTTATATCGGGTCGTAAAAATGACAATGCTACTCGCTAATCGTCTTCCACATTAAACAGTCTCGATTTTATTTTTCATTTTTATGTTTGGTTAATACCGAAAATCCGTATTTAAGCGAATAAGATGTAGAAAACTCTAACTATATACTGGGAACACTCAAAATTTCTTTACATGGGGCAAATATTTCACTTTATGAAAGGTCACAGTGATCGAAGATAAAAATTTTTAACTGTAAAAATTATGGTTTTGAACTATAATAGCAAGTTTTACTTTATAATGTACTTTTCTTTGATTTAAACATATTTTACTTGTAATGAAAAACCATTATAATTTTAGTATATAAATTTCTAAATTTTGGCGGCACACTTTAAAAATTAGATGGCACACAAAAATGCCACAGCACAGTGGTTGCGAATCACTTATCTACGAAAACAATTTACACAATATGTGTATTTACGACACAAACAGTTGCAAAGCATTTTGCCTTAGAACAATCTCTGACCGTTCTGTCCTAGGTACAGTGTCAAAATGTAACATATTATCAATTCATATCCACCTTATTTTATTTAATTTTAGATGTAAAATATTTTAAATTTATGTCTGTTTTTAATACTTCTTCCTGACTGCAAATTACACCTACTTGCAACGTGTGTCTTCAAACTGTGCCTTGTCTATTTGATTTTAAATGTAATATATATTTTATTTTAAAATACGAAACTGTTTCGTAATCTAATTCCTTATAGAACAAAAATATCTGCCGTTTAAGATTTCTTGAACGTAAATGTAAAAAATAAATCATTTTAGAGTTTTTCTTAGTACAAAATTTACAAGAATCGAAAAAGTTGATAGTGTGTTTAGTATAAAAGAAACCTACAATATACTTTAAGGGAAAAAATAGAGATTAAATTTACAATAAATATACAGACGGTCAATAGCTTTTTTTTGCGTAGATCTTGAGAATACGCAAAAAACCTATTTGCGTATTGTTTGAGAAGTCAAATGCAGACGAAGAATGATGTAATATTTACTTTTGACACAGAATAAACTATTATTTATAATTCAGGGATACTATTTTTATAAACTTCGTAAAAAAATAACGGTTCGAGAGTAAAAAGTTTCAAAATAGATTATGCATGATCAGTTATTTTTGGGATAGCAGTAGTTTTTTGATGGGGAAAAAAATAGTGATGTATCACAACACACAAAAAAGCGGAATTGTGTGTATCCACCGAAGCATTCAAATAAAACCATGTTACGTTAGAAAAAAATGTTTTGTTTTAGATGATGATATCGTATCAAACAAATTTTTATAACTTTTAAAATAAAAACAATATTTGTGCTTTTAACATTTTCAAAATAAGAGAAATAAAAAATATTCTCCAAGATCCTTGTTGAACAAGGAACTTGTTTCTAGTGCTTTCAAAGCATTGGATAAAAATTAATTGACTAATAAAATTATAAACAAATAATAAATTTTAAAAAAATAGAATACCTTTTAAGATACTTACTTTTGACACAAAGAATGGACCACCTGATGCTCTAAGACTTACTAAGGCATTTTTTTAATATCCACCACGTAAACTGTCTTCTTGGAGGACTATTCATAGCGGAAACCACATGTGTTCGAAGGAGTAGACCTAGGAAACTCACAAGCACCCACCTTGATAGATTTATATGCATAAGGCAAACATGAAACATTCATCTCCCGTTGTTCAACATTGAGGAATCGAACCCATGATTTTTCACTTAGAATAGAATCTCTCTCTTACTAGAGTTATTTGAAACTAATCAGTTTCTTTTATTGTAAGAAACTTAGTTTTTTTCATATTAAATAGATATGTATGATCTGAAACCTCAAATTTTTTAAAATTATTATTACATCAGCTCATTGATTCAGATGCTTATTTTTAAATATCACAATGTTTCCATGTTATTTCATGCCATTGATATATGCTCGTAAAATTTCCCCCATAAATATCTACATTAACGTTTGAATACTGGGGAGCACCCTACACCTTAGTTAATCACAGCATTTCGTAGCCAATCGTAGTAAGTAACACATAACCAGCTTATAATGAAAATTAATGAATTACAGAAGAAAAGTTATGTTACACTTACACCAGAACAGTATGTTATAATCTGAAATACATATAGTTGCTTGGTTTAAAAAAATACCATAAATAAACTTCACTTCGTTTTACTACTTACCATGAATCCCAATTGGTATTTTATTAAGTGCCTCATATTTTATCTTAAGAAAAAATTCTCATTTCCAGCGATAATAGTCTTTTTTTTTTTTTTTTTTTTTGAATGCCAGCCAGGCTGGCGATGAGGAAGTGGGACTCCACACCAAATAATACTGATATACACATGCCATAGGTAATAGTACATAAATTGTACCGATACACACATGCCATAGACACCCGTTCATAAATTGTACCGATACACACATCCCATAGGTACCCGTTCATAAACTTTACTGATACACACATACCATACGTACCAGTTTATTGGGTAGGCAACTATTCAGACGAGGAAAGGACAAAAGTTGAAGAGAGAAAAAGTACATCCATGACTTAACCGGGATTCGAACCCAGGACCCCCTATCAGCAGTCATTCACGCTGACCACTAGATAAGGTGGGCGGAAGTGATAATTGTCTAAGGACTAAAACTATCTAAAAACTGTAATTAGCTCTGTAATAAAGATTTTTTGCTATATATATATATATATATATATATATATATATATATATATATATATATTATAGCTTCGCTTACCATTAATTAACTTTAGTTTGTTTTACAATTTACAACAAACGCTAGTTGGGGGTTAATTTAGTGCTGTTAATTGTTGTTGCGTAATAAAATTTAATTAAGCTAATAAGTTCAAAATAAATACTTTATATTAAAGATGAAACTTTCATCCTAATTTTTTCTAAGAGCTAAAAATATCTAAAAAATGCAATTAACTCATCAAAATAACCTTTAAAAGACTACTTTTTCTTCCTGTTTATTCTGAAATCGAAACTTTTTCGTTAGCTTTGAATGGGATAACTGATGAAAGAAAGTAACCGACAGGGAGACATTATTCCACAGTGGTGAAACAATGATTTCTTCATGCTCATTTCTTTTTTTTTTTTTTTTTTTCTTTTTTTTTTTCCAATTTTCGACTTTTTATTTTCTTTTATGCGTAGAACTAGGAGCCACAATAGGTGTAAAAAGTCTTTCCACTGCTATTTTTACTGAGTTTAATTCACTTTTTTAGGTCAAGGTTGACACAAGCAATGTAAAACGAGTTTAATATTTCCTGTTTATTGGGAATTAGATAGTGAACACGTGCCTTATACATACTGTCAGCATTTTATACATGTGACAAATTCTACAACGATACGAAAAAAAAAAACGATTTAGTCACCAGCTACTGTGAAGCTATGCTCACGGTATTTTATTCAGTGTTTATTGACTGAAATATTTTCCGGTTAAAATATATTATTGGTGTGCTCTAAATATTTTCACTTTGTTTGGGAAGATAAACCGAGAATATAATAAATTCTGTTAACAATTCAAAGCAAATTATCGATTTTCCTACGAATAAATCAAAAAGTGCATAGGAAATATCGATTAATTTTACATTTCTCTGTATGAATTGATTAAATCAGCCATAATTTACATAATCTTCTACGCTTCGATTGTGTTTTGGTGTGTATCGCATCTATATTTCTTTGGACTCTAAATTTAAAATGATCAAGGAAAACATTACGTCATAACATTCTTAATATATTTTAGAAAATAGAATTTTGTGAGATAACATAGTTTTTTTTAATTTCTAGCTGTTATCTCAAGATTTAGCACTGGTCTTCAGCTCAAAAATGTATGGTTTCGATTCCCAGCTCTTGTATGGATGTTTGTAATGGTTCGGCATACCCCTTAATGTTCTAGTTTAGTTAGTCTTTATGTACAAAGAATGATCGTTAAATGACAAACTAAAAGTTAGAATATGGGAAATTATCAAAAATTATATACTTTATTGTTTAAAATCTTCAATGTTTTCATTTAAAAATATTAGATTAAGACATTTAAAGACTATTTAAAAATCTTTAAATGATGTAATATTCCCTTACATCATTTAAAAAATTATGGAAAATAAATATACACTTCTTTAATATATATGTATACTATGTTCCTTAAAACTCGTTTTTGTTTCTAAAGCCAATTCTAGGTTAATTTATACAATAATGTATTTCTGCAATGATACTCATGATTTAATGATGCATAGTAAAAATCTGGTATCATCATCATTGTACCATATTTGCCTTACAACAAACAAAAAAAAACAAATCATAGATAAATATGATAATTTTCCAACCCTGTCAACAGCACGATGATTAAAGTTTTTCCAATTTTATTAACAGAATAAATGAACTCCCACGATTCTATCAAATAAAAAGTAGTTCAAATCGTTAATGTAATAACCTCAAATTATATGGTTTGTTTTAGAAAAAAACTCGCTGTGTTTGCTTAGTTCTTTAGAGATGGAAAGAAATAACAAAGTTTGTGTAACGAGTTTTTGTCATTTATTACACATTATGATAATGTTTCAACAGATATCAAGTTTTGTATCTTTTATTTAGATTTTCCTATTAGATATTTGGATCATAATTTGCAAATATAGGTCTTTAATAATTCGTGATGATTCTAAAATTGTTATTCATTGCGAAAATTTCTTGACTATAAATTATCTTCATTATTTGTTTAAATTATGAAAACATTTTGCATTATAAACAAGACCATTTAAGCTTGGAAAATTAGAGATTTAATTATGTTGATGCAAACATTTCCGTCTACTTAAACATAAAATTTCAAACAAAACATGGAAAATATAATTATTTCTCTTCTATTTTATTTTAAATTATTACTTCTGTAATTATTACTAATTATTATTCGTTTGTGCAAATATTTTTCCAGATTGAAATAAAAAAAAAGCATTATTCATATAAAAAGAAAATTAGATCTTTTTACTGAAGCAAAAATCTGAGAAATAAGACGATCGAAAATTTAAAAGAGATATTTAAATATTATAAATTTGTGTTAAATATATTAAAATTCCTACATATATCGTTGAATTTATATTTTACTTGTTTATTATCATGTTGATTCTGTTTTATTGATACTAAATCATTTAATCACGTGATTTTCGTTATTATTTACCTCTGATATTTAAAAAAAATCATTACTAGATTTAAAAGTATTTTTTTTCAAAAAGTTTTTGTACAAGTTAATGCATATTTCCCTCCATGAGAGAAGATGGTCAATTCGTTGTCGAATCCACAAAGTAGCTCAATTTTCACCTCTTCTTTCAAGAGAAAACCACGTCTACAAATGTCTCTTCGGTCTCAAAAAATATAAAAATGGAGATCTGACAACACAGAAGATGTTCAAACGTTTCCCAACAAATTTGTCTGAATTGTAATCTTCACCAAATTGGCGATAATTGGCAAGAAATTGATAAGAACAGGCGTAATGGAATAACGGATGGAATTTTTGGCGAAATTTCACAGCACTTATTCTTATAGCTCATTGTAGTTCAATTTTTGTCCATCACGCTCTGCAAATATTCGACAATGAATTGTGGGTATTCCAGCATCTTTAGTCGATAAGAAATAAAACATTCCTTTTTGTTCTTTATTTCCATTTACAATGCTGGAGGAATAAACTTTTTGCCACGCTTATTTCCAGATCAATAAAGAAAGAACTTTATGAACTTGTGTATACGATATATTCTTACCTGACAGATGGCAGTGTTTTTGTCTTGTCTTAGATCACAGATATTTGAGGACTAAGGCACCTCTGTAACTATTTACTTACCATTTTGTAGCAACCGCAAATCCAGTCAACTCCATCTTGTCATTTGTTGTGCCTGACAGAGAAAAAAAGCTCCTTGTCAATTCTGAATACTTCATTTCTCCCTCGTTCAGATGACACTAGATGGCAGCACGACAAGTCAGGAGGTGATCATCTATTTTCGAAACAGAGACCAAGCAGAAATCCCTAGAACCTGATGTGCCAAACCCAGAGGATTTGATTTTCGAAGGGATCTTAGAAGACATTGCGACCTCGATGTATTTAACCTGCCCCAATCACCATTTAAACATGACGATTTTTAGCCGATTCCAGGTTCGAAATCACTTCCATCGGGTCGTGAGAAAGGAGCTCTCCAGACTGAGCTACCACGGCTTTATGGCAGTATCGGCAACAACATTTCCAAATTTTACCACGAATGATTCTTATAGTAAAATTCCAGATTATCATTTGAGTGTCTTTTAACATGTGCAATTTTCTCGTAAAATAATGCTATCAATTACTGTATTACTGTAATTATCAAGACTTTAAATTTGCAATACAATAAAGCTTCGCAAGATAGCTTGATATCTACTTTCGAATACGATATAATGTGACCTAAAAGAAAGAAGATCGAAGAGAAAAGTGGTACTTATAAAAGGTTACTTTGAATATTCTTATGGCATCATATTCTCACTGTCCATGAAATTATAGATTTTCCTGAATGCATATATGTTACATTATTTCCTTGTCAATAAAAAAATGTCTCAAATTAGACAAACAAAAAAAAAGAAGATGAACAAGAAAACCGTACGGAAGTACACTGTCCACATTTAAATGAAATTACAAATCAAGGAAACGCATTTTCGTTTAGCAATGAACACAAAGTATGCGTAAAACCTTTCTTCTTTTTGATGAGAAGAAATTGTTTTTTACGCTTGGAATATTTAATTCACTTACGCAGATATAATTTCAATCATCTATTAAAATATTGTCGCATTTAAATAAAATAAACTATATATTAGGTTTGGGAAGAAGAAATCCATTATTTTACGTGAACTTCAAGGCTTTATTTACATGTTTTTGATTAGCTTTGTGCAAATGATCTCAAACTATTTTGTGGTTGAATTTTAGGTTCTGGATCGCTAACATACTGGTACACCTCGGGTATTTTTGTGATTTTATCGATATTTTTGACGATGGGCCTACCTGTGGGAGGTACATCTTAAACATCTAATATACATGAATGTAATTCTTGAAATTTAAAATGACATATCATTGGCTGTTATCGGGACCATAAACACCATTACCGATTTTAAACTGCCATATTTGTACTTTAGCCTTTAACAAAAAAAACTGCATTTTCGCTTTGTTGACTTCCATTTTTAATACCTTGTAACTTAATGGACCAAATAAAAAATAATAAAATATTTTTTAGTACATAATGCGATCTTTCCAACGAGCATAAATCTGAAATTCTATGATCGATAGTTAAAGAGGTATCGAACGCTACAGTCATTGACCCAAAAAAATAATAGCTTTCTTTTTCCCCAACCTAATATGTTGTTATAATTAAGAAATAACTACACAAAACAATGAATGTTTATTTCTTTAACAAAAAAAAAATCCAAAATTCTTGACACGACTTAGAACAAACTATAGACAATCCAAATCTCTGTTACCATGACAGGCTGAAAAATTTCTGTTCCTGCTGTTGTCCCTCAAACCCACTTTTTCCGAGGCAAATTACCTGTCTGGCATAAAATATTCCGACGTCCATCGCTTGAATCGAACATGAAAAATGACCTTAGAAACAATAAATGAAAGAAAATTTGGCAAAATACCTGCTACAAAGTGCTGGTATGGGGTTGATTAATCGGTGTCTCATCCCGGCTTTCTTAGTTCACACCTGCCTCGAGACTTTTGCGATGACTCATCTTTTCATCCGGGTATCAAAGTTGTAAATACACATAAATCATTCCTAACTGTAAACAAACATTTTTCATTTGTCATCAGTAATAGGATAAATATGTTCGGAGTTTGTTATAAATGTTTGAATGTTTTTGCTATTTTACAAAAAAAACTTGAAATAAAACATAGCAATTTGAAAATTTAATAATTTTAATGTCCAAATATTTTTAAATTCAAAAACAACAAACAACCATTTTTAACGTTATTAGACACAATAAACTGAATAATATTGCAAGGTCCTTTTAGACATACTGTGCTAGAAAACTTTTCCGTGGATTATTCTTATAACACTCAAGGGAGAAAACCTGGAAAACTTCTAACTATCCACTTGAACATAAGTGCTTACAGTATGCTGAAACACAATATCCTATATGGCCTAATCTTAAGACTACATTTTTCGTTGTGGAAAACCTTTCCGAGGATTATTCATATATAACGCAAGGGAGAAAACCTGGAAAACTTCTAAATATCCACTTCAACATAAGTGCTTACAGAATGCTAAAACACAACTCTTATATGGCCTAATCTTAAGACCACATCTCTCGAAGTGGAGAGTCTCGAGTCTGTTCTCAGACACCGTTTAACAGAGGAAATTGATATAACGCTTCTAACGTCGTATGAGGGTGCTTGAAAGTTTTCCATGCTTTATCCTGCTAAACACGTGAATACTGCCCACTATTCATAAAAAATGATGGATAACCTCTCAATAGACTTGAGATATTAGTTTATCTATTAAGCGATCCAAAACACCCACTTTTTATTGTTCAAAATGTTTTTTTGTTTTTTTTCAATGGCAGGCACTTGGGTGATTAACCTTTTTTTAGCCACAACAAGGCCGGAAACTGCTACTCATTTATCGTTACCCGGTGAACACCTGTGAATCAAGTCACGGAGGCGAATAGCACTACCCACTTCACACAACCACAAACCCATTTATAGGACGAACCACATTCATCCATCATCAGAGGAAAAGACAAGAGGCACATAGGAAGAGAAAGTACCATGCCCATGCCGGGATTTGAACCCAGGTCCTCCCCATCCGTAGTCAGTTACGTTAACCACTAGACAGGTTGGGCGGAAAAATGTACCAAAGATCAAACTGATATTTGCCATTCAAAAGCACGAACGTACTATCAGATCATGATGAACTTTACCCTTTGGCATGAGACTCATTTATGTAACCATATGTTGTAAGCCATACTTTATACTTCTTTAAATTAAATTTACTTTGAAATTAATTTTTGTAAAAATTCCGCTTTATTTCATAAAAAATAAGAGAATTTAGAACTAAAAATATAATCTCATTAAATAATAAAATCTAATTTCTCAAAAGTTAAAGGTAAAATTGAATTTTGAAAAAAATATACTTAGGATAACATAAGAGAATAAATATATTTTGCAATTAATTATTGAAAGTAAACAATATCTATGAGATGAAAATCTGCTTATAACGCTAAGAACTAATGAGTGAATGCCAAATCAACTTTCATTTCGAAAAGAAAGGAATCAAATTCAGGTTAATTAAGTTTAATAATTAATTACCAAGACAAAATTTGGAAAACAATGTTATACTGTATATGAGAGTAAAAAAATCAAAATATAAAATAAAAAACAACTTAATAAGAAAAATTAATTGTCATATTTTCTTGATTTTCATTTTAACTGCATTTCATTCAATCTCATCCAAATAGTCATTTAATTATTAATTAGAATATAAATAGAAATTTTTATTCTAATTGTTTGTTCAGGTAATAAAGTTTCATTTCATTGAATATGAGTATAAATCGTATTCATATTCACAGTGAAAGTTATTATACATTTTTTAAGATTTCTCTTTTAATTTTAATAAATACATCTGTCATTCGCTTTTATCAAACTAGATTTGGAAAACAATGTGCTATTAGTTATGTATAAGGAAAACAAACTATATACATATGAGAAATTTTCCTTTACTTTAATTATATTAATATTTTTAATACAATTATAGTAAATTTGTAAAGTCAAAACTATATATATATAACCTCTGGGAGTGTTAGGAGTTAGCATTTGGTCTTCTCTGGCTTCCTATCACTAAATTGGAAGACCCAAATGGTGCTGCCATCTATGAGCCAAAATCGTACTTCCTCTGTTCAGGAATGGAAAACGCACTTTCAAACTTATTTTCCTAGAGCCAGGGGGGGAGGGCGAATTTGGCTTCACCAAGCGTCATAAATAACAACAACAATATATGTATAGAAAAATGTAATTAATATAAATAACTTTAGAATTTCCTTAATAGAAAAAATTTAATATCTATATCTCTTTCACGTTTGATTGAATGTACCTTTGAATAAATTAACTTGTTACACACGTAGTTATTTTAATAACTAGGTTATCACACCACACATTTAAGGATGATATAAAAAACTTGATTGTAGCTTTCCGTCTAAAGCTTAATGAAACTAAAGAAGGAACAAATTCTGATGAAATCTCTTATAAAGTATCATTAACCTTCAATTATAACTTTTCATTTCAACAAAACACTTTCAAGGAGAGATGTTAAAACGTAACATTCCCTCAAAATTGTTTCGAATGAATGTAATAACTGTTACTGTTATTTTTACGCTTTACTAACGCAAAAAAATATCTTTTTACACCCTTTTGAGATACATATCATCCTTAATCTTCAATCTCGTTTTAGTGACGAATGTCCTGAATACATAAGAGAGCGTTATGTTCGTGTGTTAATGGTGACTTTAATTTATAGTGATATTAAGAAAAAGGATAGGTTTTAAGCATTGTAATTACATACTGAAGGTCAGATCTTGTGTTTTGTAATGAGTTTGTTGCCACTCAATGACACAAAAATCACGAATTAAACATAAATTAAACGCTGAAAACCTTAATTTAGTGTGACATTGGTGTCATCTAAATTCTTATTCACATGACATTGGTGTTTCCTGATGTTCATTTTTTTTTTTTTTT
>JAPDSC010013415.1:549780-566205 GCA_026290005.1 Latrodectus geometricus | reverse complement strand
TTTTTTTTTACATAAACAATTTTTGTAATAATGACATTTCAAGTAAAATATAGGATATATTCATAATTTTTATGATAAAACTAAATGTTTCATTTATATCACACATATTACAAAAATAATAAGTAATTATTTCACATATTAAACCTGGAGATATACTGGATTCTATTCACATTTATACTCTGGATGGTGATAGTTTCATTCAAGGATCAACTCGTCACACATACAACTTTAAAACACACAAAAATCCCCATCCCAAATCAGGAGGGATTACCTGGGGGGGGGGAATTTTAAGCGAAGGCCAAAGCTATGTTAAGGAAATCCACCTATCTATCTTTATGCTGCAACATTCAATAATGCAAAAAGAAAAGTTGGGTGCTAAATTTTATGGGGAGGGTGCTAGCTAAATAGTTTAAAAATAAAGGGTAAAAAGGTTCAGGGTAGAAATGTTTTTAGTTTTAACAACTTGCCCACCATACAGATTAGCATTACAATAAATATTACAGTCACATACGGAGAGATAAGCCATTATTTGCTATAGTTCATGAAGTCTTAGCCTTCACTGAAGAGTTACACTGTAGTGCAGTAAATGGTGCTCATTAGATATTATGATAGGGGTGTTACATTGTGAAAACCAAATACAAATGATTTTTTATATTTGTAAAATAGCAATAAGTACTGTAGATGTTTGTACAAGTAATATTTCAGTTTCAGAGCATTAAAGTCCTACAGTATTTCAGAGTGACAACCTTATCATCACTGATAATATAAATTGGATATTTATGTGTGTGATTTTACTTATTTTTAAAATAAAGGTGTGAAATGAGATGAGAATTGCTGTTGGTTGTCTGTAAAAACTTTTAATCTGTTTCTTGCATCTAAATTCAATAAACAAAGAAGAAACAATCTCATATATTCTTGGCAAACAATCAAATTTATCTAAAAAATTCTTGCAAAATTTTAATAAATGTGATGTTTATAAGTAATGTAAGCATAATGGAAATTTGACAATAGAAATTCTATGTGTATAAACTTATATTCTGGATGTGAAATAATTAAAATTAAAAATTGATTATTTATCAAAAGTTTGAAATTTAAGTATAATAGTTTATTACCATAAAACTAGTGATTAACTACTTCAAATATGACTATATTTAAAAATGTATCAAAAAGCTGTTTATTTAAATAATAAGATAATTTTTTTTATAATTATTAAAGAACTGCTTCTTAGATAGACAGTATCTCAGGAATGAAGAAAGAGTATATAAGAAAATCATTCATTTTTAGTGTGATACTTTATAAATAAAGTATCCTTTTGACTTTAAACACTTTATTTTATTTTTCAATGGAAAGTATCTATGAAGAAAAATATTTTTAAAAAAAAGTACTTGGAAAGTGGGCAAAACTTTTTCATTACAATTTCAGGTTATGCAAAATGATTTTCACCTGCAATTATCCATATAATATTGGAAAAATTAAAAAAGCTCTTAGAACAAATGTGGTTATGAGTATATGGATAACTTGTAATGATAATACAGATAACATAATATCCGTTATCCATAATCCCCAAGTAAGTTGTTGAATAAAGTGTTTGAAAAATATGTAACACTTAACTTTTTACTTTGATTAAAACACTTAACTTTTTTATTTGATTAAAAAAATTCATTGTCTTTTTCATTGTTTATTATATCTGATATTCCTTGTAGAAAAGACACATTATAATAATATGGGCTAAAATAAGTTTAAGTATTAAAATTATTCTGAAATATAATAAATATTTATGTAAAATTATTTACATATCATTGTTGCCACTACTGTAAAACAAAATTGTTTTTTTATTGTAGGTATTTACTGATTACAGTATTCTGATATTGCTGGTGATGAATTATGAAAGATTTTTTTTTTAACTTAAAAATTTATTTAAATGCATCTTTTATCAATTTATTGTTATAAATATTAAAAGTATAGTTAAATTTTCAGTTGAAATATTTGCAAATTGATTATATTAGTGCATATTTACAAATTTATTGAAAATCTCTTTATATTTCTGATACAGCTTTCTTAAATGATATTTTGTGCATTGTAATGAAATAATTTATTTTGGAATATTGTGAAGTGCGATATATATATATATATATATAAGTTTCTGTTTGAAGGAACCCTATGCTAAATATGAAAGTTAGTATGTCTCTAATGTGCATAAACAAGCATCAACATCTTGGCTTAGGATTATATTGGTATTTGTTTATTCAAAAAATATGAGGGGGGGCAGCTTGAAACATAAACAATGATATAATTAATGCTCGTTTTTTCGCAGCTCTAATTTATAACCACTTGTGTTTTTACTAAATAAAATTTTTTGTAAATTCAATTTTATGCTTCTTTTGTTTGTATGAATTTTTCGGAGCGCATCCATGTTTGTTGCAGACAATAATGGTGCAGAAGATTAGCATACTAAAATGAAGGACAATTGAACACTCATCTTATAATACTGGTCTCTTCCCCTGAGATTTTCATAAATTCTGAGAAAGTCTTTAAATGGTTAAACATTACAATTAGACTCTGAAGTGCATCAGCCAAACATCTTGCACAAATGGTTATACCCATCATATATATTCAAACTGGTGAATGTAGTATGATTGTTTAAATGTGTAGAAGACATTTTGTAAGATTGGCCTATCAAATTTGAACTGTTCACCCTTTGAACAGAAACTTTTTACTACCCTTGTGTAAATTGCTTATGTTTGGTAAATTTAATTTTAGTTAAGGTGCATATCTGAAAAAAATTGCAATAAATGTTAATATCTATTTAATTTTTACATTTTTGTGGGTTAAGCTTGGAAATGTTTTCTTACTGGTATTACTGTAACTGCTTCTGTGTTTTTTCTTCATGCATTTCCTTTTCTTGTTTTTTTTATCTGTTTATTTAAACTATTAAAAGAATTAAGTTTGTTAATTTCAACCTTATTAAGATTATATTATTTTTTTTCTGTAACTTTATAACATAATCATAAATATTAAGAATTGCTAGTTTTTTGCTGTAAATTTCTTAATATATTTAATAGTTTTTGACTTTTTGAAAGATTTTTTGGATTTAATTTTTGCTCAATTCTCTTTTTTTTTTTTTTTTTTTTTTTTTTTTTTTTAAAGAAAGTTAATATTTGTTTAGGGATTTTTTTGTTATTAGTAATTTTATAATTGCAAACTTTCTTATTTAAAACTTATTCATTTAAAGATTACTAGAAATAAATTATTTTAATATTTCTTTATTTTAAATTTCCAATTTTTTTTTCAAGAAAATATTGATGTATTATACCAAATGTATATCATCTGTAAACATCCATCAGTAGCACAATGATTAAAAAATTTTATCTGCAAAGTTATCCTGAAAAAGGGCATTTTATTGAAAATATTGTTTAAACTGTTTGCAACTGAGTTAAGAAGTATGAAAATATTTTCAGATTATTTGCTTTTCTTTCAACCATATGGTATCCAATCATTTGACAAATATTTATTGATAAGTAATTATTTTTAAAAGTATGGTTATATAATTGTGATACAAAATAATGTGATAATTAGGCATTCAGAATTAATGCTATAAAGCATATATATTTTACATTCACTTGTATAATTTTGCTTTCAAAATTTCAATGTTTTTTTTTTTTTTTTTTAAATATTTATAGTTGATACATACTTCTTCTTAATCTTGTAAATCAATATTATCCTAATCCTATTTTCCTTCATCTCTCTGTCTATGTTGTGTTATTATTACCAACTTTCTTCCATAAAATTTTTTTCCGTGACTTAAACATTTGAATTATTTTGATCAGCATTGGAAAATAATTAATGTGTATAAGGTTTTGTGGGTGATATGTACTAAATATGCTGGAGATATCTCCAATGATAATGTTCTTGATGTTCCTTTTTTTTTTTATAATGAGAAACCAGATAGCATATGAATAAGTGAACCAATTGAAAAGCTATGTTTTGTGTAGTTTTTGGTAATGTGTGTTATTATTGGCATTAATGGTGATATGTTGTCCAACTAAGGAATAACAGCAGCAAAGTAGTTTTCCTGCTATAAATCTCTTTAATGTATCAAAGTTTTCTCTTTCCTTAATCAAAATGTCCTTCTATTTTGGTTCCTTTGAAATGTTTTATTACTGGGCAGTTTCTTATAATTAATGAAACAATGCACATTTCTTAATATAAAATCTTTAATTTTAACGTTGTTAACCAGCTGTCTTAGACTAAAAACATGTTTCCCATAAAAGTGCTTAAGTGATTCTTATAGTACATGAAAATGTGCTACCAATTTGACCAGTAGAAAATAGATTTTGCATACTACAATGCAACTTTTCATTGATAGCCATAATAGAAGAGCACAACAGAAGATTTCATAGATAATTTTAATTTAGTTTTAGCTGTGAGAAAGATTTAAGTAACATACTTTGTCAAGAGGTAAAATAGTTTATCTTTAAAAAGTCAAAGTTTGTTGATATGAAATTTTTGATAGTCAAATTCTGACTTGCAAAATGAAATTTGTATTTTAAGTATTCTAACTTAAGTAGAATGAACATCTGTATATTTCATATTTTAAATTACTTATTTAAAATAGTTATTTGTATTTTGTTCAATTTATATTTCCTTGTTATAATAAAAAGAGGATATAAACTGTATAAAATTGAAATTTTGATAAAATATTTTACAAAAAAAAATTTGTTTATTTCATAAAAATATTCTCCTTGTCAAATAATCATTCTCTAATCCCCCCTCCTTTATTTGCTAGAATTCTTAGTTAATTGCCTCAGCCAAACTAGGGAGTATTGGCATAAGTAGGGCAAAATTTATGGTTAAATATATTTAGGTCAAAATTATTAGCTTATGGTCTAACTTGAAACAAGAAAAAACTTTATTTGTATTGAAAAGTTTTTTCTAGAATTTTTGTAATGTATGCAAAATAAAAACTTATCTACCTGACATTTAAGAATTGAAAATTTTATTGGGTTTTTTTTTTATTATTATAAGTAAAATGCTGTAAGGAATCTCTTAAAATATTCCTTTAAAAATACAAATCTAGCCTTGTGAATTATTTCTTTTAATATTTTTTGTGAAATATATTCAATGTATGTGTATTACTTAGATTGCTCAAGCTTGCATTCTTCAAATATTATAACCGCTTTATGTCCCAACATAATAATTACAACAATGAACAAACTAATAACAGAACAAAAGTAATAATACATAACAAGAAGTCAGTAGATACTATTGGGAAAATTCTCTAATTGTGCCTAGTGCCATCTACTTAGACTCAGTGTGGAAGGTGGTGTAATAATAGCTGTACAATGCCTCATTTTTAGTCTGAAAAGTTTTTTCTCATTAAAAAATTGAATGGCTATATTTAACATTTAAATTAGTTTGATATCTTATATATTTAAGTTTGTTAATGTTTGAATATTTAAGTTTTGTTAAAAGTAGAACCAATAACAACTGTAAAACTTTCTCCAAAATTAAACAGGCCGCATTTTTTTTAACTTATTTTGTTTTATTTCTAACAAACTCGAGGGGAATTTAAATATCTTCAATTTTATTATTTGTGTTGTATTTAAACTTTTATTTTTGCAGGTTGGGATCGCATACAAACAATAGATTCCCTCCTTCGCAAAGGTGGTTACAAAGGAACAATAAACAATGATGTTCGAAAATCCATCCGTCTTACTCGTTATCAGAGTGAGAAACTTACCGTTAGTTATCCAGAATATAAAGAGTACTGGCGGAGCCGAAACTGTTGACGTTACGCTTGGACTAGTTGAAGCAAAGTCACCCATTTGGACCACACTACTTCACTGAATCCACCTTCTTCACCATAATACTAAAATTTGGGGAGAACAATTATGTCATTTCGTGAACATGAATTCAATAGAGAGGCATCTAAGTGCTTTTAAAAAATTATGTGATCTATTTTAATTGTTCTTTGAATGTTATTATAAATTTCAAAATTTATATTTTTTAGGTTAATTATTAAAGTTGAATTATTTTTTGACAAAAATTCAATTTATTTTGTAATCATTTTCAGAATAGATCAATAATTCAGTTACTTGAAATGGAAAATCATAAGCATTTCAAGAAAACCAGGCAGTATAATCTTTTAAAAAAATAAGCTATTTTGTTTTGCATTTTTTGTACATGCATCTGAAACTTCTAAAGTAAATATGGAATTGTTACTAGATATTGTTGCTCATTCATTCTTCCTTTTCATTCTTTCCTCTTTTATTTCGTTTTTATAAAAATAAAAGAGGAAAAGTCATTTTATTTTTATAAAATTGTACTGTGAAAAGCCAGTTTATTATAGTTAAAAGTTGTAGGCTAAAATTTATTTATTGAGAGCACAAGGAAATATTAATACATTAAGAATTATTCAAAAGAAAGTTGAAGGCAAAAGCGAGATATATTGTTGTTCACTTTAAAAAGGCTTCATATGTTTAATATATATTTTCAACTTCTTTCAGAATATGCTTAGCAACACAAAATATTTTTAGGATTATAAGTAATACATTTCAAGGTACAACTAAGAATTTCCCTCTGATAGATATATTGCATTTAAACCATTTAAGTCTTTAAAAATCATTTGGTATGACAAATAAAACAACATTCACTTCCTATGTAATCTTTCTCACTTTATCGAATACTATTTGTATCTTTCAAGCCCTGTATATCCATTGCTGAATTTCAAAAAAAAATACAGTGGACTATAATAAATAACTGCTGATCTGCAATTGTATTAATCATTATTTATTTTGTTAAAATTGTTTATCACATAATTTTGGAAATAGAGCTTTGATATTTAAATATTGATTTTTAAGTAAATCATATGTATCTATTTTCCATGGTGCTAAATATCACTTGATGTGAATCCTTAGCATACATAAGTGAAATAATATGCTTCACAAGGAAAACATTTCAAAATAAGACTAATTCATCCCATCACACAACTTATTTGCATAAATTAAATAATCATGGTATTTTTCCATTATCATGTTTCTCATTTAATGAATGGGCCTCAATCGTATCTAAAATAAACTTTTTAATTATAAAATTTTATTTTTTTTTTTTTAGTTCTATATAAGTTATTAAGTAAATCAATTTAACTATTTTTAAACTTACATGCCTATATTAAATCATCAAAGAACATGATTAAACAGGTATTATCTGTAAATGCTAATGTATGCACACATCCCTTCCCACAAATATTTACTATATAATTTCAGCCATAGAAAAAATAATATTTTATCTGAATTTAGTTCTGAATATCAATAAAAACATAATTTACTCTATTTTATGTTTTTCTTTAAATTGTTATGAACTTTATTTAAAATATGTTATTGCTTGCAAATGTAATTTAAAAATTGAATGCATTTACTTTAAGTATAAATGTAATTTAAATGATATAATGAAGAGCCTATATATATTTAAAATATTTTATGTTTTAATTACATTTCATTACATTGGTGTTAAGATGGCAAAGTGTTATAAGTTACTTATCAATTTCTTGAAGGGGAAATTTTATCATAATCTAAGGTAAGAGTATCCTTCAAAGTGGAATGACCTCAGATGTATTCAAAATTATAATATTTGTAAAATGATTTACATATTTGAAATTTCGAGGTTTTATTTTATGTACAACTATAATCAATTTTGAATATATCTTAAAATTAAAGTCTGTTTTATGATTTTTGTTTCTATTTCTGTTTTTATAATTTTTATTTTAAGTAAATGTTTTTTTATTAATATTTAGTTTAATGAATGCTTAGAAAGATAACCAAATATGAATATTAATAAAATAATTTTAATTGAAAGGGAAATAAAGAACAAACTTTGAATATTTATAAAATTCAATCATTGAAATTTTTTGAATAGGATTCAAAATCAAAACACATTAATGAAGTGATTGCATCTGAAGTTTAGATAAATTCAAACTTCAAATCTGGGGAAGAAAAATAACTTTTAAATCTTAAAATATGAAGTCATGAGTTTCCCATTAATTAGACCTAATTATCAGTAACTGATAAAACTTCAACCAGATTACAGAAAAATAAGTTTTGATATTTAAGTAAATGAAACTATCGCAAACAGCTCATTGGGGGCCAAGGCCTACAGTACCCATATCTTTTTTCTTGACCAAGGATTCTGGGTTGTGAAGCATGTGTGGCTGTTAGGTAGTCAGCCTAACATGAAGCCCCCAGTGTTTCGTTCCCAAGCATTCTTGGTACTCAGTTTTATCTACCCTCTAAAGGGATGAAAGGCTGATTGATAGTTAAAAGTAGTAGATACAGATGGAAAACAAAAATTGCAATATGAAGTAATCATATTTTATCTTATTTGCCCTTGTGTGAAAAAAAATTAACCAAGTAATTATAATAAGAAAAGAAAAAAAAACATGTAGGAGCTATTAAAGTTAATTGAAAGAAATATATAGTGGAACTCATACTATTCTTTTAATCAAGTATATGTGATTTTAAATGTAATTTGATAAATTCGTCTCTCAGTTTATTTAATGTGTTTAATTCTAATATTCTCAGCAATAAAGCTGATTTTTTTAATATTTTTTTTTTATTTATTGTTGCATTGTCCATTTTTTATAATTATATCAATAGTATTAATGTATTTTGTAATAAATTAATGGAAAATGTTGAATAGCTTTGAAATTCAATAAAATTCTTTCTTTTTTCTTTAATTATTATTATTTCACTGGGAATCCTGAACAAGAGATGTGTGTTGCTCTACTTTCAATATTCCAATCTATCAGAGTACATGCTTGGGAGCTTTCTAAATTTCCTGTGTAACATGTATATATGGTTCCCCACTGTCACTCTTTATGAAAACAAAAACATGAATTCAAGGGAAAAATCAATTTAAGCTATCCACTATGTTTATTTAATATCTTAGTAAGGCTCTAAAAATAGTTTTTAATAAATGAAGGTTTTAATTGCTTGATATTTTGTTCCATTTGATAAATTAAAAATATTTTTAACAATTTTTAAGCATTTTGCCATCTTATTGCATGCATTTATAAATGCTTTTATGATTAGCATTGTCAATTTGCTATTGTATAAGGAGCAATATAAATATTTTTTTTTCCATTATTTGGACTAAATTGTGTATTTTGCTTTAATCCAAAACAAGAAATGGCTCAGAAATATGGAATATATGAATAGTATTAACAATTTTTTCAATGAAAAACGAGAAGATGAAATAGTAAAAAATAGGTTTTTGTGTAAGATAAGAATTACTTTTATGAATTTTAAAAATGTATTTTGACGATTAAGAATTTAAAGGAAATAATCCGAAATATTTAGCTTTTTAAAAAAATTTCTTACTTATTTGATTGTCAATAAAAAAATGATTCAAGAGGAGAGATGATTTTTTAATGATTTAAAGAACTAGCATTTTTCAAATCAATTTGATAGCTAGCTGATTTGGTTTTGAAAAATCTTGAAAGTTGTTCTCTTTGAAAATCATTTCTTTAGCAGACGAGTCATCTATTTCACAGAGGCAGAGATTGTGATATTTAATTTTTAATTATCTGGTTCGACATTCACGCAATTTCTTATTTTCTCATGTTTATGTACATTTAAATTATTTATTAATGAAATAAATTTTTAAACTGTCAGTTAGGGTATCTGCACAAAAGTAAACAATTAACTTATGTTATTTTGGAAGTCATACCTTTAGAGTGTATACATATCTGTACATAAAATGTTTATTAATTAATTGCATATGTAATTTTCTGTACTTATTGAACGAGCTAACTGTAGTCCATGCTCTCAAATGAATTGTATGTTTCTTGTATTCAAACCGAGCCATCACTTTTAAAAATTACTTAAGCATCTCTTAAAGAATTTATGGTGTATTCTCAAAATACACCTGCAAATTATTCTGTTTGATTTGGATTCGGTGAAGTACTCAAGTCATTCATGAATAAATAAATATTTTTTAAGCTATTGTTAAACGTAAGTAGTTATGTAGGAAAATGTATCTTCTCTCATTGTATGTCATGGTACTTTGTACTCATTTAAACCACCAGATTAAAAGTTTTTATATTTTGACTGTTCTTTTATTATTTTATGAGAATTAAACTGTTTTTATAAAAAAAAAATTTGATTTCTGTTTTTATTTTGCCAAAAAATCACCAAAAAAAAAAAAAAAAAAAAAAAAAAAATGAATGATCTAGGTTTTTTTCATGGTCAAATTTTATTACAATAGGGCTATTCAAGATGTAATGCAGGGGTGGGCACTTTTCTGGGTCATGATCTTTTTTTATGTCTCGTAATTGTCTTCCATTATGATCAGCTGGTGGCCCTCTAAATGCACATGCCTAATCTAAAGTCCACAAGTGCCATTTTTGTATTAGAAGAAATCCTGTACAGTTTCCATGAATTTACTATAATGATACCAGTAATAATTGTAAATAATGAATTTACATATTTAAAAAAAAATTACAATAAAAATCAAACATTACATGAAATATGGATTTTTATTTTTGCCTCTTTTTCATGCATTCAAATAATGCTGTGTACCATTAAATTAAAATTTGTTTTATTTTCAAAAATATTAAGTCATTTTAATTAAATGCAGCATTGAATAAACCTGTATTTTACAATTTGTTTATAAATTTTTGCAATTACAAAATATTGTAATTTCCAATAAGTTATGATAATAAAGGATATGATAAAATCTCAATTATAGTACACAAAAAAATATTAATATCCTTCGAATTATTGCAATTTGAGCACTTTTTGTATATTTTTTCAAATTTTAAGCATTTTTCTCCCATTTTTTTGTAGTTTCTTTCACTTCATTGAGTTTTACTTGAAAATCTGCTTAGTAATAAAATTTGTACTTTTTTAAAATTATATACTTCTATTAGAAAGCAAAATGTCTCTCGTAACCCTTAATCCATTATCAGCCTAACATGCATTAATGCGGCATTTCAAAAAATATTTGTTGATATTTTGAAGTATATGTGTTTGCCAATTTTATTCCTCTACAATCTTAAAGTATTTTGATTACATACATCTATAAAACAATAGTAATTTAATTGCACTTGACATTTTACTGTTGAGGAATTTTCAGAATACACTGGTCCCTAAGCTTGAAATGTTTATTGATAAATTCAAGTTTTTGTGGAAAATATTATTCTGTTGGAGATTAATCATGTTTTCTGATGGATTAATGTTGTGCAATTTATTTTGTAAATAAAATAAAATTAAAACCATTATAAAAAAAACTTACAATTTTTTATTTAAATTTAATGGCACAAGAGCACACTAGGGGCTAAATGCATAAAGAAGAGGTAAAAATTATTTTTCTTCAAATAAGCAAGTTGTTTACTTTTTCATACTAACAAATTTCTAAATTGTTGCAATCCGTCTGCATCTATTTTCAATTTATTTAATAATTTTGATTCTTGTGTATATTCATTTCATGTTGAGGCATAAATTTCAGTTATTTATTTATTTATTTTTTTTTAATGTTTCCCTCATTCGAAGCAAAACTATAATGAGAAGAATTATATAGTTATGTTCGCTGGAACGGAGCTCTCTCTCTCTCAAATTTCGCTGTAGTTTAAATGTGCTCTGTTTAAACCACTTTTTAACTGGTTCAGTGAATTAATAGTTTACACCTGATTAGCCGCCTTCTTACTTAGCTTAGATTTGAGCACGGGGAAAGTTAGTAATTACACTGCTAGATTTCTGAGATTCTGTCTAGTTATGATTTTTTTTAAAAGAATGCAATGAAAGCATAAATTAAGATTTTTTTTTTTTTATTATTATTATTTTGATTCGACATACGTAAATAATGAAATAAAAATAATTACTTTTACCTAAAGTTTTAACGTGAAAATATGAAATCCTAATCTTTAATACATAACATACGCTCTAATTTAATTGTGTAAAGAGGTACAGGAAATTAAATAAAACTGGCATACGAAATAACCAACAACTCGAAAAATTTAAAAATATTGTAGTTTCAGTTTAAACGTGAAAACGAAGTTCTACAATTTAACATAAAAATGTTTTATATTTCGACATAGATGTGTTGTGCATAGATTAATTAAAATCTAATGGAATGGTGTAAAATACTAGAAAAATTCTTTTTAGTTATTGAAGTTGGGATGTTTTTAATCCGTGTTCTAATGCATTTCCGACCAGTGACGTATGGGTAAAAGCGTTTGCTGAAGAAGACTTAACGGAAAACTGAAAAAAAATTGTAATTACCGTTATTTATTAAAACAATTGCACTGTGAGGATGTAAAAAGAAAAGGTGATCTTTTGCTGTAATATTATTCCTACCAGTAGCGCATATATTACAATCTCAAGAAGAAAATTACTGCATGTGGGTTCTTGCTTGAAGGGTGAAAAGTCCCGGAGTAGAATATTATTTAAATTATCTTGCTGTATGAGTAACTTTACAGGAAAGTTAAATTAGCGTTTATTATGTTTCAAATAAAGGGCAAACGCTATCAAAATTTCGAAAGGAAATTTAGTTTTTATATTTTAAGTTAGCCTAAAAGACATCCTATAAGTTTCATTCCATCCCTAGTTAGCACGAATTGATGTTTTTTATATAGATAGTCTTAATTTTATATATATGTATTTATCGTTTTGTAGACTCGAATTCGGGGCTAAAGACATACTGAACTCCTCCTTGGGTGAATGTATTGAATAACTTATATTGTAACAAATTTGTGAAGGCCGAAAGCTCTGACCTTCACTTCAACAGTTCGTGGGTTTGGATGTTTGTAGTGGTTGGAATCCACTTTAGGCTGCGAGATAATCCCTTTTAACTATCATGCGAGTTAAAAAGTTGATCCTTGAGCAACAAATAAACCATGGGCCAATGGTAGGATCTCCGAATTTTATTTCCGCAATGGAGATAAAAGCTGCGTTTTAGACATTTGCATGCAATATATAGGATGCGTGCCCGGTGGTTTTCCGTCTTCCTTCCCTTGTGAAAAATGAATTCTGCCAACTGTTTATAAAAAATTCATTTGGAAGGAAAACTGCTATAGATACTGAAATGTCACATACAACTTCCAATTGTTAGGCTATGCACTATCAAATTAAAAGTTAAGTTCAAAAGAAAAATTCTATTTTTAAAAAGTGGGAAATCGAAGTGGAAAGATGAGTTTGATCCCAATGAATTTGGAATAATGAAAGATGTTTCTGCAAACAATTTACCCGAGTGGATAGTTGGCAGTTTTTTAGACTATTGCTTTATCTACAGAAAACTCTCCTGCAAGATCATACGCTATGGATGCACGAAAGATCCGCTGAGCGACTGCTATGTTAAGTTATCCGCCAATCAGGTGTCATATTTACACAGATTAACCGTATTAAAATATGACAGCATAATTATATTATTCTTTAAAAGTTAAATAAAAAATATTTCCATCAAACGTTTTGTGTGCCTTTCTCTTTTTATTTTAATAATTTTATTCCAAGAATAATATTTTATTGAATATGCTTTTCTACTCAACGCAACTGATTGGGCGTGCTGAAAATAAATATATTAAATAATAATTGCTAAGATAAATATTTATTACAGTAAACTGTTTTCTCTGGCGTAATTCATTTTACACAGAATATTAGTGGTTGAACCCCTTTTCTGTAATGGTTTGTAAATGCGGTTATGTTTTGGTTGTAAAGATAATACGTTATAACTTATAGCTTTCATTACTTGTGGTATCGTTCTCTATTACAATAACCTCATCTTTCGTATTAGATGGGGGGGGGGCAAATAAAATTATTTTATCGAGTTAAATTTAAACATTGTGATATTATTGTCGAAGATTATTTCTTAAAGTGCAGTTTCAAGAAAACCTAAACATGTAAAAACAGATTCTTTGTCTTTTATGTTGAAATTTAGCAGTAAAATTAATTCGAGATTGGCTTAAAAACATGAAATGAAGCTTTATTATCTTGGTTTTGCCATTTGAAAAGCATTCCTTCATGACAAATGGCGATATTTAGAAAATTAGCCCAAAGGAATAGGGATGGATGGCTGGTGGAAATTTACTTTTTCAACCAAATATATTAAAAAAAAAAAAATCTGTGAAGAAAAAAGGTCCTGAAGATCACCCATAATATGGCGCTTCTTGCTTGAAAACATTTCCTCCCATCATGGGTTCTTTCAATTCGGTACGCAAATCATAATTGTAAGTGATGTGGCACCTTGATCTTGGTATTCTTTTGCGCACCCTATTATTAGATTTTGTTGCGTTTAAAGTGTTCATGTTTTATTTATTTATTATTTTTTGTGGTATTCTTTAAAATCTTCATTTTTACAAGGAAGTTTTAATATTCTAAATTGAAATTTTTTGTTTTCACCCTCAAATTTTCGGGGAAATTTTCATTTGACTAAGAGGGCATTCTGGACTTCTTTTTCTATTTTAACTCACTATAAAATTTAATTTTATTTTACAATTAATTTTAGTTTCCTATATAAATTCCATTTTAGATTCGATCTTGATCCTTGTCAGATCATTTAATCATTTTGTGGATTTAAATTCTCACTGTTAACGAGACAAGTTTTTTTTTTTTTTTTTTTTTTTTTTTTTTGAAACTCCAGCAAATTGACTAGAACTATCTAATAAATACTCAGGAGTGTGAGGATTGCAAACTGTAGAGACTTCTAGATTATTTTAAAGGAAAACATAACATCTTCTCTTACAAAGTTAACAATGGCTGCATAAAAATTGGAACAGAATTTGTGATAAAAATAGGGGGGGGGTCTAAACCAAGCTATGATTGTGTGAAGCGTCGCTTTCCTCCCCGGCGGCAGATGTTTCCCTCTCCCAAATCATAAGCGAAGGGCCCTCCCGCTTATCCTCAGTTTCCTTGCATGAATAGATGCTTCGAGAAATCTGTTCTGGGTTTAATAAAATGAAAACCCATTTTCTCTTTCTGTATTCACTCTCTATTTATATTTCACTTCCACGTTTTTCACCATTCATCAAAGCACTGGATGTCATTTGAAGAGAATAAAGGAACCCATACCACATGTTTTAGAGAGAATTTCTTTTTTCTTTCTTTTTTTTTTTTTTTTTTTTTTTTTTTTTTTTGTTTCATACTTCTAAAGATTTTTGAAAGATGTTTTAAGAACATGTGACCAGAGTATAAAAACAAAACCTGCGCTTGTTAAAAATGGTTTGTGTTATCATGATAAACGTCTTTATTGCACTTACATCCTATTACAGCCACACATCAGGCAACTGGTGAACGGAATGTTTTCAAATACAATATCATTCACTTATAATAAGCTCTGATCTAATAAGGAAGTTTCTAACCGTTACAAAAAAAAAATATTCTGTCGACGGACTAAATTCGCTTTTAAAGATTGAATCCCAGTTATGGCGAGAAATATTTTTGTAACTCATACACATACACAGTTTTTAATTGATTTCTGCTTCCTCAGCTCAGGTAATTCTTCCTTGGAAAAATTCGTTTTACATTCCATCGGAAGCAAGCTCTCCATAAATCGGTTGTCCGACACTCACAAGAAGAAATTGTTGGTTATTGGTAACTTCAGATTGGTAACTCTAAGTATTTTAAAAATTATGATCACGGCTAGAATGACTTTGGGTATATTTACACAGTTAATCTTAAAATAAGAGGGGTAACTTACGGGGGGAAAAAAGTGTAAAATTCTCATTTTCATAAATAGCTGCAAAGTGCACCAGCGAAATCGTATAAATATCAGGACTGATATCATATTCTGAAATATAAAATAAAGAGTTCATCAAATGTTTGAAATCAAATTTTTGCAAAATTTAATTTTGATATTTCTTGACAGAAGAAAAATAATATATGAAACAATGTTATCGACTTCTATCTCTAAATGTATCACGATCCAATCCATCAATATCTAGAAACAAGTTCTATTTCATCCATATCAAGAAAAAAATTCTATTATTTATTTTATAAATTTCCAGATATAAATTATATTGAAATTTATTTTATCTCTAGATTCAATATCAAGATCTATTATATCAATAGCTAGAAATAAATTCTGTATTAAGAGATATTTCTAAATTCAATAAGATAGATTCTATTATTATCTAAAAACAAATTCGATAGAAATGTATTTGTCTCTAGACTCTATCGAGCCTTACTCTATCAATATCTAGAAACAAATTCTATCGAGATCTATCTATATCAAGAAAAAGACTTATGAGATCTATTCCATCGCTTCATTCTATAACGAGACATATTCTATGTCTACATTCTATATACATAAAAAAAAGAATATAGTTTACCAATACCTAGAAACAAATTCTATCTAGGGGTATTCTATCTCTAGATCAGCGTTTCCCAACATTTTTTGGCCAAGGCACACTTGTCGCGGGGAAAAAAATCACGAGGCACA
>JAPDSC010013415.1:529854-544780 GCA_026290005.1 Latrodectus geometricus | reverse complement strand
TTGATGGACAATGATTAACCTGAGCCATAATGGATTCGGATTTATACTGATGGTTCTTGGATAAATGATGCTGCGTGTGTTTATCGCAGATTGTACTCGCAGCAAGATCAGTGGGTAAACATTTAACAAATTTCGATGCTGATGTCCACGCGATCTTTTTGGCTGTGACCAATCTGCAATTCATTATGAATCGTTTTGAAAAGGCAGTCATACTTGTCGACTCTGCCATTGAAATAATTACACTCCAACACCTCACAGAATCTTCCCTTGTAAATGATATAAAACTAATTATTCTGGGACTTAATTTGAACTGTAAAATTATAGAACTTCAATGGATACCATCGCATGTGGACATAAATGGTAATGAAAGAACGGACCGGTTGGCCAAGAAAGGATCTAAAACACATATTAAAGCAAATAGCATTCCATTGGACTCTCTAAAAAGACGTATAAGAGAGCGGATCGTGCTGAACTATAATAAGGACCTGTCTAATAAATCCAGAGACAAACTATGGGTAAATATTAAAAATGATTAGAAAATATTCGCAGACCATGTAAATAGGCCGTGGCCAATTTTAGATTGAGCACTGGTCATGACTGCCTAGCTGAACACCTTAAGAAAATTTGCATCTTGACCAGTAGTCTTTGTCCTATCTGTAAAGTAGACAATATGAATAGGGACCATCTATTCGTCTGAGTTTCTTGCATACTTATACAATAAAGTTATTAATAGATAAAAATTGATGATATGAAGTAAAATTATTAAATGCGCTTTAAAAAGATTAGAAAAGGAAACGAAATTGACATTTAACTTTCTTGGAGACGGTGAGAAGTGAAAGATGTTTTAACACATAAATGAACAAAATAAAAAAACAAGAGAGCCTTGAAGTAGAAAAATTTTATGGGGGAAGTTACAATTAAAAAAGAAAATGCTGGAAATAGCTACATTTTCAAAATCATTAAATGCTTATAACAATAATGAAATTTGCTGGACTTATCTGTAGAATTCAACCCTTCGTTTGATTTATAGAATATTCAGTTACAAAGCTATAGGAACCGAAGCAAGGGGCAGATCCAAACTAAGAAGGACAGACTGCATTACTAAGAACTTTCAAATAATGAAGGTGAAGAATTGGCTAAGAAGAGAGCGGAATGGAAGCGAGCTCTTGAGAAACCCTCCACTGAGCTGTTTTGTCAATGGAAGAATTATAAAAAGAGAATTTTAATTATTGAAATGCTGAAATGAAAATACAAATATTTTATTAAAATGATAGCCTGAATATTTTATTGTGATAACTAAAATTCCAGAACTCGTTAACAACAGTGCGAAAGAAATTTAATAAGTAGGAAATAACTAAACCATACGAAAAAGGAAAATATCAAATAGGAAACACTTCATTTCTAGAAAACATATTATGAGTACCTTAATTCTTAGGATTAACAGAAAGTAGCTAACATATAAAGTAAATCGTCTCTGAAAAAGCTTTAAGAAGATAATTATATATGGTTTCTTGGCTCAAAAATTTTTTATTTAAGTGCAAAAATTTCGAAAGTAATTATACTATAACAAATTAGACACATGGAAAAAAAATATTTTATATTAATTTTTAGTTTACAAAAAGGTTTTTTTTAATGGAAGTTTATTATAATTAAATTGTTCACTAAATTGACTTAATAGATTTAACTTAACAGATTAAACCTTTATTAGATAAAATTAATTATAATCAACTAGAAATTGCTAAAAAATGAATATATTTCAATAATCAGTGTGTAAAATTAAAAAAGGTTTTCCTAGAAAAAGGGGTTTATTCTCAAAATGGAGTAGGAAAATGTGGTATAAAACAAATTAACTCCAAGAATCAAGAAAAAATTGACGAACTTGTCTCTCCAAAACTCAAGACTTACATCAAAACAATTAGGTGATCGAATGAAGCAAGATGGAATTAATATTGTCTCAAGTTCAGTAAGATGAATTTGGGCTCAACTAGGATTACCTGCAAGACGACCTCGCGCGTAAAACATCCAAAATTATTCCAAATGTGCCTAAATCACGAATTTCTTGTGCTAAAAAAGTCGAAAAGATTTTAGAAAAGGAATGGGAAAAAGTTAAAGCAAATATACACTACTGGCCATTAAAATTGCTACACCAGGAAGAAATGCAGATAACAAAATGATATTTATTGGACAAATATATTATACTAGAAATAACAGGTGATTAAATTTTCAAAAAATTTGGCTGGATAGATCCTGAGAAATCAGTACCCAGAACAACCACCTCTGGCAGTAATAACATCAGTTATACGCCTGGACATTAAGTCAAACAGAGATTGGATTGCATGTACAGATACAGATGCCCATGCAGCTTCAACACGAAGCCACAGTTCATCAAAAGTAGTGACTGACGTTTCGTGACGAGCCAGTCGCTCGGCAACCATTGACCAGACGTTTTCTATTGGTGAAAGATCTGGGGAACGTACTGGCCAGGGCAACAGCCGAACATGTTCCGTATCAAGGAAGGTCCGTACAATACCGGCAACATGCGGTCGGGCATTATCCTGCTGAAACGTAGGGTTTCGCAGAGCTCGAATAAAGGGTAGAGCCACGGGTCGTAACACACCAGAAATGTAACGTGCACTGTTCAAAGCACCGTCAATGCGAACAAGAGGTGACCGAGACGTGTATCCAATGGCATCCCATACCATCACGCCAGGTGATGGGCCAGTATGACGATGACGAATGCACGCTGCCAGTGTGCGTTCACCACGATGCCGCCAAACACGGCTGCGACCTTCATGATGCCGTACACAGAACCTGGATTCATCTGAAAAGATGACGTATAGCCATTCATGCGCCCAGGTTCGTCTTTGATCACACCATTGAAGGCGCTCTTGTCTATGACGCAGCGTCAATAAAAGCTGCAGCCATGGTCTCCGAGCTGAGAGTCCATGCTGCTGCAAACGTCGTCGAACTGTTCGTGCAGACACTTGTTGTCTTCCAAACAACCCCGTTTCTTGACTCACGGCTCGTGACGTGATTGCACGATCCATTACGGCCATGCGGATAATATGCCTGTCTTCTCGGCTGCTAGTGATAGGTGGACGTTGAGATCCCGCATGGCGTTCCATATTTCCGTCCTGTACCCATCGATTCCATCCATATTCTGCAAACAGTCATTGGACCTCGACCGACGCGAGCAGCAATACTGCGACAAAATAAACCGCAATCCCGGTACGCTGAAATTCGACCTTAATCAAAGTCAGAAACGTGCTGGTACGCATTCCTCCTTTTTACACGAGGCATCACAACAACTTTTCACCAGGAAACAACGTTCAAATGCAATTTGTGTATGAGGAACCGGCTGAACAATTTCCTCATTTAAACACAATGTAGGTGTCGCTACTGGCGCCTGCTTTGTCTGAATGCGCTGAAAAGCTAATCTTCGCATATCACAGCACCTTCTTCCTTTCGTATAAATTTCACGTCTATAGCATCTCGCCTTCTTGGTGTAGCAATTTTAATGGCCAGTAGTGTATTTGTTCTTTAATACTCTTAATTCTGTTAAAATTACTAGCAAATTAAAACTCCCTAAGTTGAGTTTGAATTTATTTTGTTTGAATTTATTTTGTTATTTATATATTGATGTTTTTATTATAGAACAGTTTAATTACTTTATTAAAAGATCTGCTAAATTTCAGGTATGTTTATTAAATTTTCAATGATGAATCCATATATGGAATTACTAATGAATAAGTCAATACATCTGTAGAAGAAATTCAAACCCGAACGCACACTGTGCAACATATCTTACAAATTATTGAAGGAAATGCGTTTTCTGTATATGCTTGAGATTGTCAGTACATTGTAGAAGGAACTTTGAAGCAAAACCAATATTTAAAAACTCTCGAAACTTGACTCTGTGATTGATATCAAATGTCTCGAAGGATTTATATCAAAATGGTGATTTCATTTTCATCTATGACAAAGCACCTGACACAATTCAAAAAAGAAAGTTACAAAATTTTTTCAAGAAAAAAATTAAAGTATTGCCACACGCATGGCTTGGGAACAACTCAAACATAAATGTCAGAAAATGTATGTGTGATTGTCAAGAAAGAACTTAAAAAACAGAAAACAACAAAGCAATCTTTAATTGAAGAGCTTGTCAAAATGTGACATCATAAAGCAGAAATAAACATGCAAAATTTTAGTAAAGAGCATGCTGAAACGAGTTAAAATGCTCATTAAGAACAAAGGAATGTTGAAAAAATATTAGATTTTATTTATAAAGTTATAGTTTATTATTTTCTATAAATAAAATAGTTAAAACGATAAAAACGTCTTTTGAGTATAATAATGCGAACACGTCTGTATGGTAATATATATATATATATATATATATATATATATATATACAGGATGATTTTAAATTGTTTTCACATATAAAGGGGGTGACAGTACTCATCCAGACAATTTTCAATAATTACATAGGAACAGTTGTAGTTATTGAAAATTGTCACCTGTGTGCTTAGGTAAATATTGTTAATCAATAAATACATAGAAATATAAAGTCCCATTACACTCTGAGAGGCAGAAAAGAGTAATATTAGAACTCTAACTTGAATTATAAAGGGTGTCGTGGAAGCGAAGGAACTAATGCAAAAATTGCATGATTGAGAAAGAAGTGCACAAAATGCCGCTCATCCATGTTATTGCACAGCTGACAACGTTGAAGAAACGATTGGTGAACTCTCACAAAGATTCCTGGTGTCGCGTTAATTTTGTCCCGCCGCGACAACGATTCTCGCCACGGGATCTGGGTTTGAATGCATAAGCGTCTCGTACACTTAAGATTTCGTGTGTCCCAGAAGAAAAAGGGCAAGAGTTTGAGGTCTGTTGAGGCAAATGGTAAGCCGGGAGAACACGGCCAAGTGCAAAGAGCACCTTGAGTGGCCGATAGAAGTCGTGTCCGGAGGTGACGGAGAGCAGAGTGCGTAATCCACATCGAGGCCCCTTGTTTTTGCTTTCCCCTTTTCTGCCTCGCAGACTCAATGCGATTCTGTGGTAATTATTGTTGATCTAGATACCTACCATCCCTCTTAATTTGTAAAAATAATGTATAATCATCCTTTATTTTATTTTAAAAAAATTACTTTTTCAAGTATGCTTATGAAAATGAAAAAAATTAAGCACTTTAAGTACTAAGTTTAATACAAAAATTTTTTAAAAACGGTTGATTATAATAATAAATTACTTAAATAATGAAACATCTATTTTTAATCATCTTAAATAATGAAACATCAAAATTTTAGAAGAATTTTCTCTTAGAAAATTAGGTGTTTTAGCACTTTGACAGCTAACTAAGCACCAGCTTATGACATGACGTCATCAGCATAGGGCCAATCACTAGCTGGGGCGTGTTGCGCGGTCTTATCCCAATAGTTAGTTTCTCTTTGGCGCGGGAAAATCCTTCATTGATTATTTATTCTCCTGATCAACTAGCATTGCGTAAGGGGTATTGCATGGAGTGGTGAAAGGCTTAATGAATCACTTAAATAATACTTAATGAATCACATAATTATTTTTTATATTTTATTTATTTATTAATTTTTGTTTTTGAATACTATTTCTTACATTAAGTTTGTTACATCTGGGTACAACCTCTTTCCATGTGAGGGCACTAACACTATCGACAGTCAATATTTAAAAAAATTTTTTTTCTAATGGCGGAAAACTGGGTGACTGGACACATCGCCCACAAGGCCGGATACTGCTGCTCATTTTACTTAGCGTTACCCGGTAGGCACCTGTGAACCAAGTGTCACTGAGGTATTAGAGGCATTGCCCACGTCATACCACCACAAACCAGTTTATAGGGCGGGCCACATTCTTCCATCATCTTAGAAGAATAAAGGACAAAGATACACAAAGAGAGAGAGGAAACGTCCATACCCAAACTAGGATTCGAACCCCAGACCAACAACCCAGGATTCAGGAACGCTAACCACTCAGCTAGTGGCCGGCTGTATTTTAAAATGTTATCGAAGATCTATCTTTACATAGG
Source organism: Latrodectus geometricus (assembly GCA_026290005.1). NCBI lineage: Eukaryota > Metazoa > Arthropoda > Arachnida > Araneae > Theridiidae > Latrodectus > Latrodectus geometricus. Next base: position 538,719 of record JAPDSC010013415.1, on the reverse strand, counting down.
TTAATTTATTTTAATGTATTAAAATTGAAAACAAGTTTTTTTAATAAGCAGAAAATTTAAAGATTACTATTTTATAAACTTTATAGTAGAATAGTGACTTACCTTTCAGACTTTGGGTTACCGGTAACCTTTGATGAACACATAAGCTTAGCCCTAATTTTGATTTTGGCGAAAAATGAGGATGAATGATTTTGGTGACTCTAAAAAATAATGGATTTGAGAAAATGTATCTTGTAAATTAAAAGAAATAGGTTGCTTAGGCTAGTGGTAAGATACCACTCTTCGAAGCGAAAAGAGCCAGGTTCGAGGCTAACCCCGTCGGAGGAATGCTTGAGAATTTTCGGGTTTTCTTCTCTTACAACCCTAGAATAGCGCGCATTATGTAAAAGACTTTCCGGAAGGCCTTACAACAGTTAGGCAGCACGATATCAAATTAGTCGCTTATTATCAAGAGAGAGAAATTCAGGTTCCAATTAAAATACTCATCAAAGTTTTATTTATAATTGCAATAAAACATTTTTCACTCCCATTCACACTTCGAAGAGGCTCCCAAAATCTTCTATGCAGAGATCTCCACGTGATCAAATAGAGGTCTCAGCAACCTTCTGCATCATTGAACAAAGAATAAGCTTCACTTATACATCCATCCGCAGGTTTACAGAAATAAATGTTTTCCCTCCCTAAGTTGGAATGAATAAAAACAGTTCATTTTCAAGAGTGTGTATTCCCTGCACCATTAGTGAGTTATGGAATTTTGACTCGGAGATTGTGGAGCAAGGGCTTTTTCAGCCTTTATAAGTTTCTAGAAAAACAATATAATGAGCCCGGCGAGATTTTGTTTCTTACTGAGATGCCAGCTCAGATATCAACCTCTTTTATTTTTATTTATTTATTAACAAATCAGCTAATAAGTATTTTCTATTTTTAATTTTTCATTTGAGTGGACATGGTATTTACTTCAGCAATACAACAAAATAAAATTTTTGATATAATAATTTTATAATAATTGGTTACAACAAAATAAAATTTTTTCACTTTTTTATTTTCTTATATTGATTTGACATCAGTTCTCAAATTTTACAGAAGCACCAATTCAGGTGGAAGGGCCACCCTTTTCGGAGTGAAGGATCCGAGATTAGATCTCAAAATGAACAGCGGAATATGCTTATTGAACATCAGAGGATGGTCGTTGCATTCCTGAATGAAATGGGCGCTTGGGAGCTTTCCTGGTTTCCATTCTTGCGATGTACGAATATGGCACACTATGCATAAAAAGCGTTACCAGAGGGTAGAGTAATTGACGGTGCCTTATGTCAACCTTCAATGTGTCTATGCGATAGCAAACCTAAGAGAACAGTGAAGAGGTTTATGGTAAATGCGCAACTTCACCTTTCAATTTCCTACCATGATAGGAGCCAGGCACGAAAAAGAAACATGGTACGAATGAATTTGAAACTGATTCTAAAATTCCAATATTTTTCTCTTTCGATGCTATTTAGTACATAATAAGACTTTTAGTCAAAATTATTTTTTTTAATTAAAACATTAAAATCAGTATTACAAAAATATAGTTTCCATGAAAATATTTTTATTAATAATTTTTGAATAATTTTGTTAGCTATTTGTGAATGAAATAGTATTTAATTAAATAAAATAATTTTAAATGAATGCCAAATATATGTACGTGTATACCAATTATTGAATTATCTTATGATAATTATAATTAATGAATTATATTTTAAGGTAATTACAATCGTATTTTTTGTTACTTAAAGAAAAAACATCATTTTGCAAATAAATCTCGATGAGATGATAACTTGACTTCCTTTCGTTCTTCCTCGGTTACTTCCGATTATTTGATAAGCACTCATTCATTACATAACAAGGATTTACTCGCTGTTATCTTTGTTTCATCCTTATTATCTCAGATGACAGTGGAATTCTTCATTAACAACTCAGAGACAATGCAGCGAAGAACGGATGACTCCACTTAACGCAAACAATAAGTGACTTGCTACTTTTCGAAAAGCATTTTTTCTTTGAAAAATAGTTCTAAATGAAAGCTTAGTATTGAACTTGTAACCCTTCGTGTTATATACACAACTTGACACGACATGCTTGAAAGCTTTCTGCGAAGACTTTTCATGCCGTACACACTTGGAGGAAACGAAGCATCCACCATGTGCATAGAGTGAGCAAGAAACGCCCCACCCATCGCTCAAAGATAACTACCATTTATCTTGGGAGTTGACTTTCCTAAAATCATATTTCCACAACTTGTGACACTGCATAGGGGACAGCCTAAAGCATTTTAATATCCTCCGCGTAATTTCTTTCCGGGAGAATTTTTATAGATAATGAATTCAAAGTTCTTCCGTTGGTGTGTCGAGAAGGGTGCCAGCTCAGGCGTGAACTCGTTATCTGACCTTGATTAGAAATGGCGATGCACTGGGTGATGCACAAGTATTCCAAACCTTAAGGTAAAGTCCGGGGGCTCACCTGCACCGCTATGTATCTATGTATGTTGAAAGGGAGGAAAACCAGAAAACTCCCAAACACCTTCTTGGACACAGGTGCATGCTTAGGACAGAAACGCAACATCCATTCCCCGTTGATCAACAATGACTGGAATCGAACCCTGGACATTATGCTCTGAAAAGCCAAACCACTAGCCAACGGCGAACCCTATTTTTAACACTTCCTGAATTGAAAGAGGTTATATAGAAGCAAGCATTATGCTTATTGGTAAAATGTTTATAAAATTTTTGTTTCAATTTGGCTACTAGCTTAACTTTTAAATATTTAGATAAACTCTTACTACAGCTTTTGTACGAGTAAGCAATTGTCGAAATAAAATTTAAGGAAACAATTTTTATGGGACAAGTATATAACTCTTAAATTTTATTCTAAGTAAATGTTATTGACTTTAAATGAACTTGATAACTTTCAAAAATGTAAGTAACTTCTCCTATTCCATGTACAATGCAGCTTAAATGCATCACTCTATGTATCTATCTTTCATCATATACTTTTCTAAAAAATGATATAAAGTTTCATGAGTTCCTTTTCAAGATTAAGGTGTTAAGTCTTCTTGCTAATGGTCCAGATGGATATAATAGCATTTAATATTTCAGAAACGATCTTTAAACATTTTATTTTGCATTTTCTGTTTAGTTGTGTCTTCCTCGCTTCATGCGAGTTTGAGTTCCAAAAATGAATTATTTTATTTATTTATTATTATTATTATTTTGATGATTTTTTCTATTTGTAAATTTGATTACTCGTAGTAACCTGAATTATTGTTGTTCTAAGCATTTCTAACGAAATAAATGTTTTTAGTAATAGTGACGAAATATTTTACTCCAACTTTATGTCAACCAAAAAGGAAAGGTAAAGTAAAAATGGCATCGATTTCCGATACAGCCCTTGTTATTCACTGTTTATAAATATTGTATAATTATTATAAAACAGGTGTTGATGCTGTAAAAGTTCCTTAAATGAAATAAAACTCTTATCATGTTACAAGACCAATATTAATGCGAAATTTAATATAACTTACATATTATAATATTTTATAATAAAAATAGAAAATTTTCTATTTTTATATTATTAAATAGACAAGTTTTTACTATCAATATTGATATAAAAGTAATAACATTAAAAATAACAATATCAAAAATAAATTCATCGAAAAAGAATTTTTAAATGTTTGTTATATTTAATTTCCCCGAAATTTCCTATTCGATTTCCTTTTGAAAGAGCACACACATATTTATAATGATTTAAAATATGACTTGAAATTAAGATTTTAATTGAATTTCCAATGAATAAAATTCCACAATCCAATAATGCAATTTAATCAAATTCTGTAACCTTCATTCTTTTATTCGCTGAAGCGGAACATCAGAAATGTGAAAATACAGCGAACGCCAAATAGTTTCAGTTGGCGATGGAATAATTAAAAATAAATCACATCTTTACCTCTTACGATCATAGTTTGTCGAACTGAAAGCTATTGTTCTTTCTGACAGATCTAACCGAGCACGTGGAAGTTAAAATATCAGCTACCTGTTCTACTCGGCCGTTTTCTGATACGAAAATACAGGTGTAATTGAAACCTCCGGCACAAGCGGGAAATCTCGTGAATGGTTGAACGGCTCTGGATTTTACGCTACAACCGAGCGCAGATGGGCTTCTCAGCAGACAACCAATTAACAGATTTATCTCTTCTATTGGCGACATTTTATTCGCTCAAAACCTACAGAGAAAAATTCGTGTAGGACGCAGTTGTAAATTTTTAATACAATTTATTCCACATGGATTACAATTTTAACCATAATATATGAAATTTATTCGATAATTCATGAATTTTCTTCTCTGTGATTCAATTAAATATACCATGTGTTTTTCTTGCATATGACTTAGGATACCACGCAATATATTTTTTGGGAACTTACCAACTTTAGAGGAGTGATTTTGGAAGTTTTTCAAACTTATATTGATTTTGTGTAAGTATTATGCCCTCACAAGCATTTCATAAGGTCATCTGCAAAACACTACGATAAAATCTTGGGTGAATGATTTATAAAATGAAAGAAATAGAGATATACTCTATCGAATGAGTACCTCCAAAAAATCCCCTCCCACCCTCCAAAAATTTTTTTAAATTAATAAGGGATACAATTTTAGTAGAAAAATAAACTAATCAAAAAATACCGAATCAGAATATAAAATATAAAAAATGCAAATAGTTCGTTAATTTTATTTATTTTTATTTTTAAATATGAAAAAGAACAAATTTATAAACTTACATTGTATGAAAACATTTCACATATAATTAATTTCACGATCAATTATAATTTAACTTAAAATTTCAGTATTTCAGCATGAGCAGAATAAAGATAAAGAGTTAATAATTTTGCAAAATTTTTTGAAAATCAAACATGCCAGGCAATTTTTTTTTATTTTTTTTTATAAATGTTTCCAGTATTTCTTCTGTGGTGATGTATATCACCACAGAATTGAGAAATACAGGAAACACTCGAGCATCCACCTTAGGAATAAGCTCGCAGAAATTCGTCATCTGTTTCTGTTGAACAATAAGGGCTGGTATTGAATATTGGACCTTCAACTCTAATGAACAATATTTAACAGGAAAGACTTAATTAAAAAGTGCTACCTAGCGTCATTTTTTGGATGAATTTTTAAAATTAACACTTACTAATAACACTTTTTTATGCATCTTAATTATATAATAAGATAAAAATTCTTAGAAAATTTTATTTAGAAATTACTGACATTGTAATTTGTGTTTAAATTTATTAGCAAGATAAGCGTCGGAATATAGCTCTATTAAATATATGCTTAAATATTTTTTTTTAAATAAAAATTTAGTCGAAAATATTAAGTTCACTATAGTTTTCTAAAACACATTTTGTATTAGAATTTGTATAGTCAGGTCAGATTAGTATATAACAAAATACTAAAATTCTTAGTCCTCTAACTTAGGATAATCATGAGATACATTTTTGGATGCTTCTTCTACCAGCCAAATTCGTTGAACAATCTCTTCATAAATTTGAGCCATGAGCAAATAACAAGTCGACACATGAGTTGGCACTTTCTTTTCCACACTATATGAAAGCTACTGGAAACTTAATAGAATTTTTCATGTATCTTATGGAACTATAAAGGTTCTTTGGTCCTCTCAGCATGACTTGTCTTTTAGAAAAGGTAATGAACTTGCTGCCTTCTAGACACCAGAGGGAAGCATTTCCCAATAAGTTGTCATGGTCCCTATTTATATATTTATTTGTATTCCTTGTTTGTTTTATTCCATTCATTTCTAGGTGGCTTTTTTCCGCAAATTGAAACCTCTGAGAATCACTTCTTCGCCCCAATGAAGTGACAACATGAGGAGGCGCACTCATCCTTATGTCATATAATACTATACTGAATACTAAAAATTTCTAAGATTTCAATATTCCTCTCAACACGATTATCTTTAATTGAGTCCACAACTTTTCTGCTACAAAAGTTACGATTTTCCACACCAGACTACGGTAACTAATCTACAAAGTCAGATCTGCAAACACATGTTTTGGAATATATGAGAAAATGTTGCCATTCTTTCTAGAAAAATTCGAAAGAAGTATCGATCATCTTTGTAAATGTATTTCTTAAAAAAAAAGCAAAAGTAGTTATTTGACTTAGGATCCGGAGGTATTCATATTGTGTTGAAATATATTAATAAATATGTGCATACATAACTATGTAGAAAGATCCCTATCTGTAACGATTGATTCCTTCCATCATTACCCGCCGCGTCATTTTGAATTATGGTCAAATGACGAGGTTAATAACTGAACTGGTATTTCCCTTCTCAGATCATAAAACTCCTTCGAAATTATATTAAATTCTTTGAATATTTAACATACATAAGTAAATTAGCTATGTCGTTTTCAGATTGTTTTTAAGAAACATCTAAAGTGATTTCTTTATCGATTGCAAAGATTTTGAAATTTATTATACATTTAACATTGATGGATAAACGTTTGCTTACTGGTTTAAACATTTAAATCAGTTCAAGTATTGCATTTCAGAACTTTTAGTATTGATTCAAAATTGAACTGATTATATAAAAAAAGAACAGAAAGAAAAAGAATAATAATATATACAGTAAAATAGAAACGAACGATTTGAAAATATGAGGAACAAAACGTCACAGGCGACGTGAGCTTACGAAAAACGAGTGCTGCCGACACCAGCAGCTCAAGACTACAATAAAAGAAAGGACGGCTATGCAATTGAAAACATCCTCTGTGTAGTATGCATCATGAAAGAGTAATAAGTATCACGAAGGCGTAGAGAATATATATGAAGGCGTAGAATGTATATGAAGACGTCGTATGCATCATGAAGACGTAGTATGATCAGTGCAGCTGAAAATAAGTACGGAATCAACAAATATGTCGTTTCGTGTGCTTGGAAAGCTTCCAAACCATAAAGGTTGGTGGGGACACTCCAAGAAAGGAACTGCAGTGGATGGCCGGTATATCAGTCTGCTGGTAAAAAGAGCGTGAAACTGATCTACAGGCTCCATTTCTCTACAACTGTACATCAAAGTTCGTGGTTCATTGTATCCAGACGCCATCACAAAGGTAGGCATTTTGGCAGCCACTCTGAATGCTACATCTCTTTGAAAGTCGGCCGTCAGTGCCACTTCTTAGAATGGTGGACGAAGCAAAAAACGACATCTCATCTATTAGAGTTGTGCTCTTTTTGCAGATGAGAGTCGTTTCCGTGACACGATCGATTCTCAATTCCAGTTGATATGGAAAGAGATCGGGATATGGTTTCATCCCACTAAAATCACGGAAAAAGACAGTGGTCCCGGAGTTGATGTGTCGGGAAGAATTATTCTAAACGGGTTTTCGACAGAAATTCTATAACATAAGGTCGATATTGTAAAGAAGTGATCCTTTCCTTGTACGTCTGTTCCCTTGGATCATCGATTCCCTCGTTCCATTCCAGGTGCCATTGATGCAGATTTGGATTTTTGGAATGACAATGCATGACCACGCCGGTCTCTTGCTGTTCACCAATTACGGGAAAGGGAAGATATCATTCAAATAAATTGGCCTACATTCTCTTCTGATTTAAATCCCATAGAGCTTTGAGGAAGTGCTTTGAGGCACGATTTCACTCTCCGGTTAACACTCAACAGATGAAACATATACTAATTGAGCAATAGCCACTCTTACTCAAGAAATGCTTAACAATCTGGCCCGCAATATGGGGAGAAGGTACAAAGCAACCATTACAGGAAGGGGAGGGTATATCCCACACTAAGGGACATCTGCTTGTTCTTCTCCCTCTTGGACAGGTAATCATGACATTTCTGTTAGTTCAATATAACTTTTTTTGTATGATTCTTTGTATGCATTGCATTCATTTTTGCCCAATTATATTATCTTCATCGCTTAAGTACCAAATGAAGCCTTTTGTTTCTGAATTTTATGTCTCTCAGATGATTTCTTTTGAAGTTGGGGGTAAAAAGCACCTGTTGCTTAAGTTTTGCAGACCAGTTTAATTTACACCAGCAATGCAAGCAGAGAATACAAATTTATTATACATTAATTATGTATTTCTTTCGACACAACATGATAGAAGGCTTAAAGCCCAAAGTCCTTTTGATATCCACCACATGTTCTGCCCTCTTGGAGAACTTTCCACAAATAGTGAGTTTTGTTCATGTGCAGAAAATGATGAAATCCAGAAAACCTTTAAGTACCCATCTCATCAGACGTGCATGCAAAAAGCAGAAGCTCAACATTTATCTGCTGTCGTTCAACAGTGGTTAGAATGGATACCGGGTCCTCATGTCCGGAAAACACTGTCCTATGACTTGGCCACGGTGAGTCGATTACGCATCACTTAAAGTTATTTATTTATTAATTATCAATCATTAAAGATATTTAATATTGCACTGTCGAGAACCACTGAAAATTATACTGCGAGCCAGATATGGCACATTTGGTATGGATTGCCAACACCTATTCGGGAACATTTTTTTCTTTAGATATTGACACTATCATTGCATGGAAAACCGTTTAACTAATGGTAAACAAGAAAATCTGGTCATGATAGTATTTTGAAATTTTCTCCAATTTTAATACAAAGTAAAATTAAAGTAACACTTCTAATAAGAATAACAGATATTACATTAATCGAAATCTGAATTTCTGGTTTATAAATACATATCAACCAGCCTATCCGAATCATAAAGGTATTTTTAATGAAAAGAGGCTAATTTTTTTTAAAATTAGAGTTTAGATGCAATTAAATCCCATTACTGTAAATTTC
>JAPDSC010013415.1:490085-529454 GCA_026290005.1 Latrodectus geometricus | reverse complement strand
CTCAAACGGTTAATTAATTAATTTTGTTATAATATACTTGAACTAATATCTTACCTATTAAATACAGAATATTGCAATATAGCTGACACTTTATTATGCAGTATATACACTACTGGCCATAAAAATTGCTATACCAGGAAGAAAAGCAAATAATAAAATGATATTTATTGGACAAATACATTATACTAGAAATAACAAGTGATTAAATTTTCAAAATATTTGGCTGGATAGATCCTGAGAAATCAGTACCCGGAACAACCACCTCTGGCAGTAATAACAACAGTTATACGCCTGGGCATTGAGTCAAACAGAGATTGGATTGCATGTACAGGTACAGATGCCCATGCAGTTTCAACACGATGTCACCGTTCATCAACCGTAGTGACTGGTGTTTGGTGAGGAGCCAGTCGCTCGGCAACCATTGACCAGACATTTTCTATTGGTGAAAGATCTGGAGAACGTGACGGCCAGGGCAACAGCCGAACATGTTCCGTATCAAGGAAGGTCCATACAATACCGGCAACATGCGGTCGGACATTATCCTGCTGAAACGTAGGGTTTCGCAGGGCTCGAATAAAGGGTAGAGCTACGGGTCGTAACACACCAGAAATGTAACGTGCACTGTTCAAAGCACCGTCAATGCGAACAGGAGGTGACCGAGAAGTATATCCAATGGCATCCCATACCATCACGCCAGGTGATGGGCCAGTATGACGATGACGAATGCACGCTGCCAGTGTGCGTTCACCACGATGCCGCCAAACACGGATGCGACCATCATGATGCTGTACACAGAACCTGGATTCATCTGAAAAGATGACGTCTCGCCATTCGTGCGCCCAGGTTCGTCGTTGATCATATCATTGAAGGCGCTCTTGTCTATGACGCAGCGTCAAGGAAGTCGCAGCCATGGTCTCCGAGCTGAGAGTCCATGCTGCTGCAAACGTCGTCGAACTGTTCGTGCAGACACTTGTTGTTTTCCAAACAACCCCGTTTCTTGACTCTCGGTTCGTGACGTGATTGCACGATCCATTACGGCCATGCGGATAATATGCCTGTCTTCTCGGCTGCTAGTGATAGGTGGCCGATGAGATCCCGCATGGCGTTCCGTATTACCGCCCTGAACCCATCGATTCCATATTCTGCTAACAGTCATTGGATCTCGACCGACGCGAGCAGGGATAAAATAAACCGCAATCCCGATACGCTACAATTCAACCTTTATCAAAGTCAGAAACGTGCTGGTACGCATTTCTCCTTCTTACACGAGGCATCACAACAACATTTCACAAGGCAACAACGTTCAAATGGAATTTGTGTATGAGGAACCGGCTGAGCAATTTCCTCTTTTAAACACAATGTAGGTGTCGCTACTGACGCCTGCTTTGTCTGAATGCGCTGATAAGTTAATCATTTGCATATCACAGGACTTTCTTCCTTTAGTATAAATTTCACGTCTGTAGCATGTCGCCTTCTTGGTGTAGCACTTTTAATGGCCAGTAGGGTAGTATACTTAATGAAGTTTATTAATTACATAACTAATTGAAATTTTTAAAACTAATTAAAATATTTATATCGAAATATTACAAATTTCAATTAATATTTATTGAAAATGTAAAAAAAATATGAAAACTTTGTTATCGTAACTATTACCAAGAAAATATTTTCTTACCTCTTTTTCTAGAAAGATTATTGTTTTTCTAATAGAAGTAATGAAAAAACTTCTAATTAAAATTAAAAAACGGAATTTCTTTACTTTAAATTTATGAAAATGCATTGTCTCCAAATTTTCCACATGATTAAATTAATTTAAGCAACGGAAAAACATCCAAAGTAGAGACTGCTTTTTCTGTGCATTAAAATCTTGATAGATGCTTAGGAGTTTTCTTGGTTTCCCCCCTTGCTATTCGTGAATAAGTCTATGAAAATAATACCCGAAAAGTAATTAAGCGATAGATTATAGAATACCTTATAATAGCTTTAGATGGTTAGGGGTGCCAAAATTGAAATTATATGGTTGGTGGATTAAAATATCCTTTTGGAATTTCTTCAGCAGTATTTGCATTGTATAAACTGCATGAAATTTAGACTGATCATATGGTAGTTTCATGCCATCCCTTCATTTGAAGCCTGGCAGTCTCTAGATGTTTTTCTCTATTTTTGCAGTATAAATGAACTCTTACATTTTATTTTCAATGTGGAGGAGGATACAGATGAAAGTGACATTACGAATTGTTCAGCAAACATGTTTGCAGGCAAAAACATACTTGACTTTTTTTTGAAATTTCTGATATGTATCTATTCTTCTACCTTAGAAATTGCTAAGATTCCTTTACAATACTTACCGAGTGGCGCCAATTGGAACTTATTTTCTGATTCATTCTCTTTACTGCAAGTAAAACAAATATTCTCATCTACCAGCAACTGAAGAAATCATAATGTCATTGTACACTTCAAAATGGTCTGCTTATTCACTACACAGTGGCTTTACATCCTAACATAAAATCATAGACCGCGGGGGACTGATTGGCGTTAGGGTGTCCTTATCGGAAGGTTTTGAGATCAAATCCCGACTTGACCGAAAATCCGTCGTCTTAATATGGCTGGGCCACGTTGAATAGGTTGTGGTTGCAATGTCCTTTTAGTGAAATAATGAAGGTAGCAGGTCAAGTATTTGGGGTCTTCTACTTGGCCTCTGCTTCTAATGATAAAGTCTCCTACCCAGCTACTTTTACTCAACTGGAAGAACTTAACTCAGGACTTGGTACAGAAGAAGCATGTTAGTACAATAACAACAAAAAACAACAACATGGAATTAGTGATAACACATTTTATTTGAAAGTGAATTATTCTGTTTCTTTATAAAATATATTATTGATGCTTTATAATAAAATTTTATTAATGCAAAAAAAAAAAAAATGTTTGGGAAACGTTGTAGTAAGATGTAGTTAACTTCGGTTAATATGTATATGAGAGATCAGCATTACTGCGAGGACATGAAAGCCATGCCGTTTGTACGCATGTCGATATTCGATTGCCACTGATCAGCTTATTGCGTATTTCAAGGTCATGCCAAAAACATTTTAAGGTTAGAGTGATTTTATTTATAAAAAATTTAAATCGCGCTCGTAAATTTTTTTATTTATGGTGAAACAGTTAACTATATTCCTGAAAAGATACATGACCTATTGTAAAGTTTTTGAGTTTTACATGTGCAATAATGCTGCAATTTCTGCTAAAACATTTGCAACATTTATCCAGTTGCGTTCATAAAAGCCAAATGTGGTTTTTTTCAGTTGAGTTCTAGTAATTGCGATTCGTATTGATCGGGAACCTATTATTTCAGAAAATAACATAATAAGAGCGGAAGAGGAAGAAAATCCATGTCAGGAAATAAAACACGCGTAAGTAATCTTGATCTGTCATCCAATAGCAATTTAATCAAATCGGTGAAGTCTCACCGTGGCTTAGTGGTAGGACAGTGATCTTCAGAGCGAAAGGCCTTAGTTCGAGACCAGTCAATTATCGATCAACGGAAGATGTATGTCGCGGCGCTTCTGCATGCAATTCTGTCAGGGTATAGGCACTTGGGAGTTTTCTTTCTTATGGCACGTGAATACGGCCCGCTGCCTATGAAAAGTCCTCCCTATTGGCAATGCACAGAGTTAAAATTCTTTACCAAAAACTTTAGTCTGCCGACTGCTCGATGTCAAAGCAGACGCGTAAAGTAAACAGAGCAAGCGTTTCTATCTCTCAAGAAAACGATGCTAATGGATACCTTATTACTTCAAAGTGCAGCATGGAGCGGTTTTCTTTTCGGTGAAGATGAAAAATGAGTCTTCTGTAAGAATCCAAAGAGCAGAAGACCGAGGATATCACGAAATGCATAGTCACAAAGCTAATCCACATAACCCCCAAAAGACATCTTTGTGTTTAATGGAGTGTTTGTGATTCATTCAACAGAAAGAAGAAAACTGTGAATGCAAATCGATGTGAATAATTGAAACCACTAAATCAATTTTTAATCATACATATTGACAGCAGAAAATATAACACAATAACAACAAAAAGAAAAAAAAAAAAAAAAAAAAAAAACTAATGAATTGGTTAGGGAGGTATGCTTCTACCCACCATACTCTACTGATTTTGCGCATAGGATTTCTATTTATTCCGATTGTTACATTTTCTCCAAAAATTTTTAAATCTGAATGGTGTCCAAAATATCTCATATGTGACCTCGTCTCCTGTCAGTGCTTCAAGATTACGAGACGCTAGGTGATGAGTGAGTATACCAAACTCTTTCACCTTAATATACAGTACGAGGCTCGTCTACACAAGTGAATGCATCTGTGGCTAATATTGCAACAACCCTGTTGATATATATGGTCATATCAATATGGAAGCTTTCCAGGTTGTACCAATCAGTCAAAGGTTGCAAGGAAGTTTCAAACATAAGAAGCCACAGTTGCGTGTCGCAAGGGATGAAACCCTGAAGCGCCAACGTCGATAAGTTTACAGATTGTAAGCAGAAATGTAGTGTCTATCTCCCATTGTTTAACAGTGACCTGGGCCTTCCACTCTGAAGAAAGTGATTCTGTTATAAGGTCACCATGAGCTCACGGATATGTGAGTAATCGCACAATTTCGGTGCTTAAAGGAAACAGATGTAAGACACATTATCACAGATGCCTCAATCCGATTAGTTGAAGAATAGATCTCTTTTAAGTAATGGGAGATCGGCATGCTTACAGGATTTGTAAATTAGTAAGCACTACTACCCCCCTTCTGTTCTCCATGTTACAAAAATCTCTCCTTCTCACTAGTCAAATTTCAGAAATACCCAATATTCCCAGCGCTGTTACGAAGCACATTAGAAACAAAGTCAATCTGCTGGTAAAAAGAAAGGTGTCACCTCAGGTGTTGACTTCGTCACTTGATCGGTTGTCTGTGTTCCACTGCCTCAGCAAAAATAAGCGCCCAATCACATTATTTGAATTTAACTTTTGGTTTCAACGTTAATTGATTTGCATTCTATAGTTTAACTCTTATGGTGATATCTTTGATGGAATGACTAATCAAAAAATTTATATTAACCATAATAAATTTTTTGAGTGCTATAATATGACCCAATTGATTTAAATTATGATTGATTTCTATTTTTTATGAACATATTTATATAATGCATGAAATGAGAATTTAAAAGTATAATTTTATGAATGATTTAGATATTTGCCAAAAACCAGTAACTTATTGCTTATTTTTTTTATTTAGTATTGCGTATATGCTTCAATTTATTGACAAGCAAGAGTAAATTTTAACGTATTTTAAGAAGATTAAATTATTTAAATAAATAAGAACACAACTTTTATATAACATGTCAGTTTCCTTTCTGTTTTCCTCTATTTCTTTATGCCAAGTTTTGCCGTAAAGAAAACGCTTAAGGGAGATGAATTTCAGAAGTTCCATGAAATGCATTTGTGGTGATAGCTTCAATTAAATTTGGGGGAGTCTTCAACTATTCGTCAGTGAATTTTATACAGTCGACGCAGTTTAAGAAAAATAAAAATATACGGGCATTTTTGAACTACCAACAATATTATATAAAATAACAATATAATCTGAAAATGGACCAAAATAACCAAATTAAGTCCCACCATCTTTAAATGCATAGTCATGTTGAGCTACGGTTACAGGTTGATATCTGAGTGGGCAGCCCTCCCTGCCACATACTACCCTATAAGGTTTTTGACTTTAAATTATTTGACATGCAAGCCCTCAGATGTCATCGATTTTTGATTGGATCAAGAAAGATGATGTCTACTGCAGATTTCTGTAGTTTCAGGTATCAAATATTGAGCTGCTTAATGTTCGGGGTCCAGTGTTCGATTTCAGGCTTATTATAACATATTGTGCTCTCGATGTTTGATCTTCCGTTTACGTTGAATGTGTGTTGCTATCTATGAAGAGCGAAAGAAGCGGTGGATATTGTTCACAATAACCTCAGAGTTTTTGATTATTCATACGGAAAAATATCTGCTTTAGATTGCCCATGTAAACATGTAACCAAACAACTGTAATTTGAGACATTTTTAAATACCTGCTGGGCATGCGGGAAGAGTTGCCATAAATAGTAGATTATCTTTATGTGTCTCAAAGGAAAAAGCAAGGAAAACTCTCAAGACCACACCTCAAATGATGAAAATGAAACAAGTGAAATGCCTTCCTCTTTTGTTTAACAGAAATTGGGATAGAACCTAGTATTAAAAAAGCTTTACAAAAACCTTTGGTTGTCATGCCTATGGCTTTTTACAGTTAAAACATTCGATTTTTGTCTACATCAATGTTAATAAATAACATCTGAAAATAAAAATTGTTTAATAAAAAAAATTTTAGAAAGCCATTACCCCCCAGCGTGTAAAATAAACTTACAAGTTATATAAGTTTTTTTTGAAATTGTTGCATAAAAATACTTTTTTATTGTTGTAATAGCTTGTTCATAAACTGTGCTAAATCATACAGATACTCTCATACAAGATTTTCCTCAATTTAATTAGAAAATAAACTTCATCTAAAATAAAATATACAGTTTTTATTATTTGATGACTTAAGTGCTTTAAATTATTCTATAGAAAAGTAAAACGGAGGCGCTCTTTTTCTTCAGCGAATCCCTAAGCATATTTTTATGCATCCTTTTCAAGCATCTGTTTTTCATAAATATTTGGTTAAAAAGACTGAGCAATCGCAAGACAAGGAATTCACTGATGATTCTAACTGTCCAAATATTTTCAGTTAATTTATTAGGATTAATTTCCAAGTCATATAGATGTATACACGAATTCATCAAGTAAAACTATCTATTGAAATAAAATTAATTCTTCTTTAAATTTATTTTGAGCTTATTGTAATTTATTTGTTAAACAGTGCTCTCCATGTGGAATGTGTCAGGTTCGATATGAGTCATTGTTGAATAAAATGAATCTGTTTTAGAAGCTCAATAATTATCTTAACTTGTTGAACTGTTCCTGGTATCGCACCCGGAACTTATTCAGTGAAGAGCTCTGTTGAGACCTTAATGAGATGGCTGTTATGTTTTTACCTTCTGCTGCACATCGGATGCTTAGAACAGTTTTCTGGGTTTCTTTTCATGTGACACGGGAATGTGTCCTATTATTTATAAACAGTCCTTCCAAAAGGAAACGCGCTATGGATATTCATATGATTACATCAGCCTTCGAGTGTAAGAATATCCAATACATAAAATTTCTTATTTTAAAGAAATTCTGATTACATAATTTTTTGGTACTAAAAATATTATGGATTCTTTTTGAATCGTTAACTGTCATTGAAAAAGTATGAGTATTCGATTTACGTAAATATAGATAAATAAATGTCATTCGAATTTAAAATGTTAGTGTTCGTTTCTGAAAACCACTTAATCATATTTTATATGTTATCATTAGCACCAGATGTAAAATATCGATATTTTTTATTAAAGTGCCGCTCAAACTCTATACACTTTTTTTAGATTTATTTGATAACATATACGATCTATTAATTACGATTGGAATTGTTTTTGATGACAGTTTTGGCGACTATATGACAGCAAAAACATTCGAATGGCGACGAGTGGCGCCATTTTCGGTTTTAATGGTAACCTTCTAGCCGCCATATTGTCTGTGGTATTCCACTGTAGTCAGTGCACAGTGAAGTGAACTGTTGTCTTTTTTGTTGATCGGTGACGTAATTCAATGTTTTTATCCGAGTGTCGTCTGCTAAAAATTACCGTGGGATTTTAGTTTGTAGTGATCGTTTGTTGTGGTTACCATCGGTTTATTAGTTTTTAAAATCAGTGGTCAGAAAAAATCAGAATCGTGGCGCTTACGCCAGCTTTGTGGCCAAATAACTACTTTGACATCGGAGGTTTGGCCATGCCTGTCCGTAAGCAAGGTAAATGAACATGCTATTTTTTTGGAAAAGATCTTTGATTTCGATCAGAATGCGGATGATGATGTCTTAAAATTATATGATAAATCATGTCAGTGTTTTGAGTTTAAAAATATTTACAACGTTCGTGAAATTGTCGGTTGTTGTGGAATAATCAACACACCCCTTCACTGGATGTTGTGCCGCTTATATTTGTCTTTATCAAATCTTACAACACTCTGATTAATTTGATAAGTATTGCGTACGGAAAGCAATTATGTGTGTAGAAAGATAATTAGTAACACGTTTTTGTTGTGTCATGATGTATGGTGTCACAATGTTTACATTTAAAACCTCTTTTTTTATAATATATTGACACATGTGATGACCACTCTTAGATCGTTAGTTTTAATATTTTGATCGGAGATTATTCCAGTATTTAAATTATTAAAAATATTGACTGAATATTATTAGAAAAATTTCCTGTGTAATCTTGTACAACTACACAGTCAATATGTTCAAATTCTTATTTGTTTATTTTTTCATGTTTGAGTATAATATCTTTAAGAGATACTAAATGTATACTTAAAAATATTTAACGAGTATTTAATTGTGTAAAGCTTCATCAAATATTTTAAAGAAAACATTTGGATGTAAACAAATTTTAGCTGAATTCTTGTCGTCGAATTACATTTATTATACAAGTCAAATTATCTGATTTGAAAACTAAAAAATCATTTAATTCATGAATTGTCTAAATATTTGCTTTGCATCATTTATCAAATTAAAATAAAGTTTTTAATGATAGTGAATAAATAATTGGACATTAATATGTATTCATTCTAATGACATTTTTTACTATAGTTTACATATTTAACACATCATATATTGATTTACATGTGTGAAAAATATGACAGCATACAAAATTTTGATTTTATTGGTAATAATTGTTTTTGTTACTTAGAATAGGTGAGTAAAGATTTGATGTTTTATATGATAACTATGAGATTTCCTTAGTGCTTGTTTAAATAAAATAGTTATGTTTTGTTCATTAACTATGAAAAACAGTTTTCTTTTGTCAGTCTCTTTTCTCCCTAAATGTTTTAGGTGATGAGTATGAGAATGTTATTTGGTAATATCATCTAAAAAACATTTATTGGTGAGGTGCCTAATAATTTCACATATTCAGTAGAAATATCATTTAAATTAAGTGACCATATTTGATTTCCACCCTATAATGTGAAACATTGTTTTTTCTGGCTGGTTCTATTAAGAAAATTCATAACCACACCCAGTTCTTAAATTTTACTCAAATTTCGATTTAATTATAATATACAGAGAATACAATGCGAATAAGTGAGCTATTTCTCACCAATGTTAGCTGTATCTATTAAGTGTGATTAGCAGAGTTAGATTTAACATTGTTTATGCATGTAAAATTTTTTTTTATCATATTTCATGTAGCCCACACCCAAATTCTCAACCTAGTAGTGCCTCTAAAATTCATAATGAATGGCTAAATTTTGTACTATATTGTTTAATATTAAGAATTTTTAACACTAATATTTCATCTTTATTAAATATATTATTTATTTTCCAAAAAGTTAAAATTTTTAACTCTTAATATAATACACATTCATCTTTTCATTTTTTGTTTTTCCATTTTGCTTAATGTATATTATTGTATTTGGATGTGCAATGGGCTCAACTTTTCTGCAGTATTCATTGAGATTTTGCTTACATTCTGTTCGAGTTAGATAATTACTAGGTATACTTATATATGCATTACAAAGTAAAGCTTTGAAGTTCATATTTATACCTTCATTTTTATGTTTATTTTTTAGCTATATGTTTTAATGTGTTGTCAGGGGTAAAACGACATGTTTTTATCAACTGTCTTATTGTAATCTTAAATTAGTCATTTTTTTGCATTTTACAAATCTCTTTTATGATCCTGTTTTATATTCTTTTATTTGTGGAATGTTCAACCAGATTTTGAAGTCATGGTATGGAATATACATGTAAACGTCTCGAATGAGTGTATCTGAGTTTGAAAAGTCAGTGATGTAATTACATAAATTGACATAATAAATTTTTTATTAGTATAAAGTACATGTTAAACTAGTAAAATTTATTCAACAATAAAAAACTTTAAAGAAATGCCCATAAATATATAAAAAAAAATATTAAATGTAAAATATTTTATGAAGTATAAAATAAAGAATCTAATGTCTGTTGTTTTTCAAAATGAGATCTCTGATCCTTTGATATTAATGTTGGTGCTAAACAAGGTGATTCACTATTGCTATTACTTTTTGTTTTAATAAAGTTTATTATTCATTAATTAAATTTAAGTGCTTCTATGATTAGAAAATAATTCAGTTCTATACTTTTGCTGTTGATACTGTTATTTTAAGTAGAAGTGGACCTATATTAGTTTTCTTTGTGATTCAGCATATAAAGAGATTGGTCTTGTTAATTATGAGAATAGAACAAAATTTGTGAAATATATAAAATAATTGTATGTCTTTATCTGTGCTTACAATTGATTGTTATAAATTAGAAATTGTATCCAGTTTCACCTAAATTGATTATATCTCAAAAGAAATTAACTCCAAGATTCAAAAAGGGAATAAATATTTTATTTATACTTTAAGAATATAAATTTAAAGTGAAGATTTATGAAATTAATATAGTTTCAGGCAGTGAAACTAGGACTTTGATTAATAAAAAGGAATATAACTGGAAATTTTTTAAGACCAATGAAAATATTTGCAATGGAGAATTAGAAGCAATAATAAACTTAATCGTCTAAGCATGGGAGAAAATCTCGGCATTTACCCTACCGTATTTACCATTTGGGTGTATTGAAAGAATAGATTAAAATAAGAAAAATCTGGAGATCTTTGAGGTATGGGCTTCAAAAAAGTTGATTAGGTAATACAATCAAGAATTTAATTGTTATGAAAATAATGAAATGGAAATCTGAGGCCAAGATTAGGAAAAATCTAGAGTAACATTGTGCAGCAAACCAAGGCTAAACGATCCTTGACATTATGAAAAGAGATTCATACGTTTACTGCTCTTTAAATTGAGGATTTTAATTAAAGCAACTCTTTTAACGAAATCATATTTTACTGTAATTAAATGGAAAATAAATATTGGTAACCAAATATTTTAATTATCAGGACTGGCAAAAGAATGGTTATCAATTTGGCTTTCAATTTAATAGCTTGTGGGTTTGATTCTTGTTTTGCACCTGCATATTTCTAATAATTATGAGTCACTGTAGATGGCAGGTTTTGATTGAGTAAGCTTTTGTGTGCCAAAATTAAAATGTAAAAGAATAAACTAATCAATTACCAAGTATTAATGTTTTACATTTTGGGTTGTAGTCCAAAACTAACTTTGTATGCAAAATTGATGGAAAATGGCTCTTGTTTGCAAAAAATGGATATGGTAATATGAACCAGCTAATATTTGAATATTTCTAGAATTTTTAAAATGAGCTACCCTATCAAAACTTTACTTTTTATTTTTTGTTTTATAAAAACATATTTATTAAAATTTCTTTTAAATAAGTGTTTAATTTTAATATTTTTTTATATAGATATGTTGGAAATTTTTATTATGATGTTAAGGGTCAATATGTAAAGTTTAAGGAGCAGTATGTTTTGAAATTTCATAATTAGAAAAATAAAATGAAGTTTTTATGAATAATCAAATGTTAATTAAAGGAGATGAAGTAACCAACTATATATACTATTTAATTTTAAGAGAACAAATGAAAATCCTTTCAGAATCAATTAGAACCAGCATAAATGATGCTTTTTCGTGCTTCACATATTCATTCTTAGTATTTGTTGATAAACTAATTTTGTTATAATTATGTTAATTCTATTGAAAAAAAATATTCATTTGATTTGCTTTATGCTTTTACAGATGACAAAGAATATTTCGAGCATTTTTACAAATAAAGATAAGAAATTATTAATTCTTTAAAAAAATATTTTATTATACTGAAATAAAAAAATCAAAAGAAAATATTTGTTTCTATAAGAAGTTTTAGAAATGCATTCTGCTTAGCATTCTTGTTCTTACTCTTTTCATGGAGGAATGTTTGTATATAAAGTAGCTTAATTTTCTCGGACGAAACTGGCAAACGAATGGTATAGCTTTGGCTTTTTATTCTGCTGCCATTTAATGTTGTTGTAGATAAGATAAAAAATCAATTTTCTTCATCACCTAGTAAAGACTTGTATAAGTTAGAAAGTGAGAACCCTGTGAATCAGTAGCTTCATGCAATTTTCTGCAAGACCAGACAAGTGAAGCATCACTTGCTGAAGTGAGTGATTGGGAGGATGACCACATTCCCTGTAACTAAGTTGCTAAAGTTCCATGGGCTGGGGAGATGCCTATGTTAATGGGCATGTCCCCAGCCTGGGGAGATGCCTATGTTAATGTTACCCATGCCATAGCAGTAGCATGTCCAAAGTCATGCTACTGCTATGGCATGGGTGTAAAGAGGAGTCCCAGCTTAATTATGACCTCATCACTTGACTGGTTCAAAACAAGTGTCTGTTGATAAGGAAGTATTCCAAACCCATTAACATTGACATCTTTACACAGCTATATATGTGTAAGTTAAAATATGCTATGTAATATAAAGTGAGATAAAAAAGTGATTTTGTGATGGGAAATCAATCAAATTAAGAGATTAATTAAAAATAAGACAGACAAAGATAAGACATAACAAAGCAGAATGCCAAAAATATTTTAGCTTAGTGAAAAACAAGGGAAATGAGTTTAGAAACTCATTACCTGATATTAATTAGAAAATATGCTTATTGTGTTAAAACATTATATGATAGAGTTTGTTAAGAAGGCTAAAAGGACCATTGTTATAACACTAAACTCTTCCAACTTTAAAAATAAATCAGTTTGACTTAGAAATGTTTTTTGGACTCTTTGTTAATTTTAAACCTGCAACTTCCTTAAATATGAATGTATTTTGAAAAAAGTTTGTCACTTCTTATCTTAGAAACTAATATTAACATACAATTTAATTCTGTTCAGTAAAAAAAATTTTCTGATGAATAAATGGGAATAAATATCTCTGCAAATCGCAACTCAGTTAACTGTGACATGGAAAAATATTTACTTATAAATACTTAAACATTTAGAACATATGAAGGAAAATATTAATGCAAAATGTGACTAATAAAATTTGTTTTGTAGACATGTAATTTTTAATGTACAAAAAATTTTTCTTGAAAGTTGTAAATGTTGTCTACAACTAAAAAGTTTAATTGTGAAGAAGTAAAGTTAAGAGGTTTAAAGCAGTGGATTTATAGGATTTAATTAAAAATATATAAGCATTTTATATGTGTGTATAAATTTTTATTCAATAAATATTATTTTATTGTTTATTTTTGAAATGACTATAAAAATGCTACTCAATTTAATGTTATCGAACTTGAAAAATGGTCTGCAGTAGTCGTAAAAAAAAATTTTTTTTTTTGCAAAACAAATTTAAAATGTTACATGTGGGGAATACTACCACTGAGAAATTTTATTTCTACTCTAAAATTCACTGCATTTAAATTAATTTTTCATCTCATCGACATATATAAATATTAGAAAAGTTAATTTATATAAATTCATAGAATATGTGTTATTTCTTAGTGTAGTGAATAAAATGTGATGTTAAAAACATAAAACAAATATATTATTTATTTAATTTTTTGATTATCTCAATAATGTGAGCAAAGTTAGCATACTCTTAAAAAATATTATAAAAATAATTTAATGTGCATATTTAATTTGTAATGAGAATTTTAGTGATCTGATAATTTTTATTAAAGATATCCTGCATTTTTTAAATGTGAATTTTGATTTATTGTTATTCTTATATTTAGATGTGAAGTAATGGAACATTTGTAATTTAATAAAATTATGTAAATGTGAGAGTTTTTATCTTTATAATGTGAAGAAATTCTTATCCTTGTGAGAGTACTGAATGTACTTTACATTATTTAATAGCTATTATATAATTTAAAAGTAATTAAATCTGAAATCTCAATAATATTTTGACATTCCAAAAATGTATAGCTAACTCTTTGAAATCTTGATATTGAAAATTTATATAATTTTTATTTAATAGTAGATCAAATAGAACATGTTGCCAGGCCAATAGCTATGGTATTTTAACAACTTCCATGCTTTGAAAAAATGTTAAGAGTGTCATAGAAAGTTGTTTGTTTAGTAAAAATTTCTATATTTACAAATGCAACAAATATTGGTTGTTTGCTGTCTAATTTCTGCATTATGTAAGTGAATGATGGAAATATTTTCAAAATATATATTGCCATATTTTTAATTATTTTTATTTTTTTGCAGCTATTGAGTTTCATTTATTGAATCCTGACCAGTAATTTTATATTTTTCTAAATTTTGCAGTTTTTAGATATTAAAATAATATTCGAAAAGCTACAGATGAATGATCATGGGAAAATGTGAAACCCAATGCAACCAATAATAATGTAAACATTAATCAAAGATCTAATTTTTTAAGATATGACAATTTTATGTCGCTTAGTTTTGACAACTTCATTTTGTCAGTACCAGCTCACAAGAAAAATAATGTTAAGAGAATTATATACTGAATTGAATTTAAGGCTTCTCTATATCAGTGGCTAATCATGCAAAAATGACTGTTTTTCCAAACAAATATTTGAGATAGTGAAGTCAGTGAATATCTCCGAATAAAATTTGCTTATAAAAGATAATATTAATGAATAGACTTCAGAGGGAGGTGCAACTTTTTTTTAACACTTAATTGTGGAGAGAACAACTATGGAGTGTTATTTGTTTTATACCATTTGCTCTAAAGTATTGAAATCATGATATTGATGAAGAGGGAAAATAACTAAGGGGATATTTATCTAACATCATTTTCAATAATGTTAAAAGTGATTAATCAGTTTAATTGTTCAGAATTATGATATTTATAAACTTTAAATTTTCTGGTTTGAATGTTAACGAGGAAAAAAGCTGATGTCTACTTTTAATATGTTTTCTTTATTTTCAGTGGTATTTTTAATCTATTTTCATTAATTTTCATCATCCTAAGTGATAAGAAAATCAATTAAAAGTAGTCTTATAAATTTATAGTTTGAACAAGATTTATGCATTTAATTTTCAAATTGGTAAAATCAAATTTTCCAACATAGATTTTTTATTTCTGTTGTTATAATTCAACAAGCATAATTTTTTAACATCCTAAAATCATTTTTATATGGTAAACTGTTAAAGAAACAAATTTTTTAGGCATTTTATAATGCTGCAAGATTATTTTTGATAATTTTTTTTTCAGCTATTTAGCTATAATTTTTTTTCATGTTATGTTATTCCAAAACTAGGGACATCAAAAAATACTTTTAATTGTTAATTTTCTATCTTATAATATTTAAAAAAATTTGAAACATTTATTTCTTTAAATAGCAATTAAATGAATTTTGGAATTGTTTCAAAATTTGATTCACATTTCATATAATTGCTTTCTTAATATAATGTAATTTATTATCATGTGTTTTATTTTTCAGAAGCCCATAGGGCTTTAGAGCTTTTGGAAGACTATCATTGTAAATTAAATAAACCTCAAGACAAGCAGTTAAGGAATGCAATTGAGCGTGTAATTAGGATATTTAAAAGCCGCCTCTTTCAAGCTTTGCTAGGTAAGTTATTGAACTGTTCCTTTGAAAAGGATTCATTTTAGCCTTTAAAAGCTGTTTCACTATATAGAATTTTTTGCTATATATTTTATATAGAATATTTTTTGAATATTTTTTGCTGTATTTGTAAGTCTTACTATAATGAAAATGTGCAAATATGTTTAAAAAAAATTTAATTTTTCACTCAGGTTGCTGATAATTGTTTGTTAGCTTCCTTTAGTATTGAGTATAAAATACTTTTTTTATATCTTTTGTGTGATTTCCTATTCGTTTTATGCTTTCATTTTAAACACAGAGTCAGAAAGGAAGAATTTATTATGTACAATCACACCATCAATTTTTTTTTTGTCATACTGTTCATTTATTAAAATTCATTAATTGTTAATATTTAAAAAATTTTTTTTTATAAAATCATTAAGCAGGGCCTAAAGGCATTTTTAATGGACTCCCCATTTTTTTGATTAATTTAATATAATGGTATAATTTACTATTTGAATTTGCAAGCATTGAAGCTTTTTAATAGTTGTACAATGCTTATTTAATACATAAATATGATATGAAACAAACCTCTCTCTCCTTAATTAATTGCTATGATGAACAATGTATTAAAATTATTTAGAAGTTTATATGTCTGCATAAATATCTGAAAAAGGATGATACAAATTTTTGATTTGGTTTGAAAGTAAAAATTAGTGTTTATAAAGAATATTGGATAACCTTGTTCTAAATTATTATTCTTTATGGTATGAACCATAACAATGATGGCTTATGAACCATAACAATATAGTAAAT
The DNA here is from genome assembly GCA_026290005.1 of Latrodectus geometricus. Lineage (NCBI taxonomy): Eukaryota > Metazoa > Arthropoda > Arachnida > Araneae > Theridiidae > Latrodectus > Latrodectus geometricus. Next base: position 513,006 of record JAPDSC010013415.1, on the reverse strand, counting down.
AAAGTTATTGCCTTATAAAAGCTTTTTATTTATAAGGTTTTAATTAATTTTCAGAAATTTTTAAATAAAAACTTTGAATTATGATAAAATATTCAGTTGCGTATTGAGAAATTTTACTTCCAATTAAGGGCCTATATTAAGGAGAGAATTTAGTGCAAAATATCAATAATTAGTGACTTAAAAGAATTAGTGATTAGTTAACAAAAAGAATATTTAATTTGTACCAAGAAACAATTTAATTGATGTGAATGAACAACATTTATCAGTGCTAATCAATTTGCAGAAGGATCAGAAAATTAAAAAATTATTTGTAATATTATTAAAATAAATATATACCAAGAGTTCAGATAAGGTAAATAATATCATGATCATATTTATTCTAATATTTACTTCAATTCAACTCAGTGGTGTGATAGCTTGTATGGGGGGCCAAGGCCTATAGAACCAATATGTTTATGATCAAGTTCTTGGCATATGTCCTAACTAGGGGGTCAGTTCACAGTGTTTAGCTTTCAAGCTTGCTTCTTTTATCAACCCACTGAAGGCATGAAAAATATTTACTTCATTTCATTCAAAACAAATGAGTTTATTTCATATATAGTTTTAGAAAGAAAACCAAATGTGAACAAGAATAAAACAATTCCTTCAAAAATGGTAAAACATCAAAATGAAAATAATAAGTATATTCAACTGTTATGAGGAAGAATATTTTGCATGTATTATTCCATGAGCTAAATTTTGTTTGAATTTCAAAAAATAAAATTCTGATATAATAGAATGTTTCAAAGAATTCAAATTTCAATTAAGCTTTAAACTGAAACTTGCAATTTTAATGTATATTGCAAACAAATAATTTTAATGAAATTTCTTTGTAAAATAATGTTGTTACAGTTAAAATATTGATTTAAGACATTGAATTATATAAAATATGTCTAAAATTTACACAAAAATGGAAATAATTATAAGCATTTTTGTTTTTAAGCAATATAATTATTCTAAGCAAAGTATTTAGAATGTGATGATATTTTTGAATTTTCTATATGGTAATTCAAAACATTAAAATAAATGTATTAAATTTAATAACAATAAAAAAGTGGGAAAATCAAGATTATTCTAAATAAATTAATGAATTTTGAATCACCTAAGTTGAAATTTTGATAAAAGATTATCCTTAAAATGAATAAAATATAATACTCAAATTTTGTGGTGTACATTTAATGAATGTGGTAAGAAATAATGACAGTTAAGATTAAGTTACATCACTTAGAAATTTTATAAGGAAGAATTTAATGATGGAATTCTAATTCATGAAATTAAAAATGATTGCTCATACAATTTTAAAAAAATAACTTTTTTTAAAATTTGTAGTGGCAATCAAAACTGAAAATTTACAATTGACACATCTATTGGCTGTAGAAGTGTCAATTGTAATTATTGTAATGTAATAAACCTGTAACTTGTCATAGAACGTTTTAACTGCTTATTAATTGAATTCTGGTTTTGTATTGCACGGAGGCCTGATGAACATGGATGTTTCAATTAGTGTCATACTTATTTCAGACCTATTTAAAGACAAACCAATGGTATTAATATCTTATTATGCTCTGATATTATACCATGCTGTGTATTATGAGGTGGAAAATTCTGAAGTATTGGAAGAATTGAAATAGCAAAGTATAATCTGAAATAGTTCATATATATCTAACATTCCTGTTACATTTGAATCAGACTGGAAATTATTGTGCAGTTAATAGACAGTTAAATTATCAACGTGAGCTCCCACTACCTAACATTAATGATTTAGTTAATTTTTCTGGATACTTTTTCCCTTTTATTTTTGTTTGTTTTCAGAATTATATTCAAATCCCCATGAAGAATATGTTTTCTACCTTACATTTGATAAACATTTCAAGATTTTGTTCATTAGCTTGACTACCAATATCTTAATATGTTATTTGCACTGGAAATGTTTTTTTATGGTTTTATAGATATTATAGTTTTTAATTTATTTTGAATTTAAAGTTATATTTGTATTAAAAAATGCCAAAAACTATAAACTATTGAAAGTTATCAAAAATGAGTATGGAATCCCAGAAATTCAATAAGTTAAAATCTGCCTATTGTCAAATAGATTACATTGAGGACCAAGGAAACTTAAGCATTTATCCAGAATTTCCAGTCCCTGCAGAGATTGAGATGGTTCTTGATATTAACTAGTTTCATTCAGTATTATGTAGTCATTGTTTACAATTACCTATTCAAGAAAAAATTAGTTGTTCAAATGGATTACATGACAAATAAGAAACTTAAAGAACTTAAGGATTAATATATAATATTTATAATTCTGTAGATCAATATTTTAAAGTGACTTGATCTGAATTTAAATGTAAACTGTTGCTTATATTTGATCAAAATAATAAGAATGATTCTACGCTATGAGTGGAAATAAAGTGACATTTTATTGGTGTATTTTGGTATTTGAACTCATTTAAAAACAAGAGAATTACTTGTTACCAGACTAATTTATATCGATTGCTTCATGATAAAATTTAGGACCATTACTAATGATCATTCAGGTTATCTTGGTTTCCAGCTATTCAGTAGTTGGTAACCAAAACACATGTTCTAAAAACACAAAAATATACAAAAGTACATATAGTGAAATTAGTTGAAAATGTGAGTTTAATCATAGTGCGAAAGATCGTTCACAAATTTTCAAACTTATGGTTTTGAAACAATATTAAGAGTTCTTGCTAAAAAAATAAATTGCTATGATAAAAAAATTAAGTTTAATAGCTATGTTGAATTAAATACCTTCCTTATAATATTTATAATATTGTTTTGAAATGCACAGTTGTTCTTTCAAGTAGAAGATAAAAATATGTAGCCTTGTTGGTGTTTTAAAGGAACCTCTCTGTATTAATTAGATCATATGAAAAATAACAACTAGTTAGCACATATGAGTATATTAAATCATTTTTATGATTTATATGGGTTTCATAGTACAAAAAAAAGTTTTTGATAAAAGCTTCAAAGGAATATCTTGTTGTTTGTCATAATTTTTTAATGTCATGAATTTCATGGTTTTTCTAGAAATTTCAGTGTGTGTAAAGTTTATGGTGATGTTTAACAATTTTGACTCTTATAGAATTAAAAGAGCAAATATAAAATTAAATATTATAAATATTTTTATCCATATAAAATTTATACCGAATTAAAAAAATTAAGGAGTAAATATTACTGAAATTTATTTAAAATTTCTTGCTTTAATTTGTTATTGGAACTTTACAGTCACATACTTATAAATTATTAAAAGAAAGTATATATTAAAATATTGTATTCCTGCTTCTGTTCAACAGCTATAAAATCAATTTCTGACTAATTGAAAGAAATAAGCAACAATACATTAATATAGAATTGTTGTATTTTGGTGGTTAAATTTGATCAAAGCTTAGAGAGGAAAAACTTAATAGTAAATTGTGCATAAGATTTTTATTAATTGGTGAATAACTATCAAACGTTTTGATCTGTATTTATATTTGTGACATGATGAATAATTGTGTGTTAATGCTGAGTAAAATGATCTGTTCTGCGGTGTGGCATGTGATTGTTGTGTTTGAAATTAATAGACTTGACAAAGAATTTATTATTACTTTTTAGGCGACAACTTCTATATAAAGTAATGAACTTTTATTATGAAACAAATTAATTAATGAATAGTTATTTAATTTATAAAGTAGTTCTTTTGATTTTAATCAGGACTTATAATAACATAATCTAGTGAGCTGTGTAAGCATTCTCACAAAGATTTGGGGCGAGTGTTATTAAGAATAACAAAATATAGATTGGTGAAATAAAAGGTAGAAGTCCAATGGCATAATGGAAATGTTTCGCTCGCCCAATACACAGGTCTGAGGTTCTATCCTTAGGCTAGTCAGCCTTTCATCCTTTCTGAGGGTTGGAAAAACTGAGTGCCCTTGATGCGCCTTGCCCGCATATGGATTGTCGTGTCCCAGAGTTTAGTTTAAAAGTGTTTCAAATATACAAGAAAGTTTTGGTGTCATCCAATCATTGATACAGCTTGGTCAATAATAATTGAAAAGATCTTTCTCAAAACAATAACTTGTCTCTGTGGGGAAAATAAATCTTTAATTTTTTAAACATTTTTTTCACATCGATTTGGCTTATCTTTGGAATACTTTGGTCTTTAGACTCATTATTTTTTTACTTTTGCAGGTCCATAATTAACTAAGTAATACAATGTCGAATTCACCAGTTTTCGTTTTTAGAATGGAGAAAACTGAATTTGCTTTGGAATGGTCTTTAGAGAGCAATTGAAAGTTAATTTTTCGTATTTTGAGGAACATGTGCAGAAGTAAATGATAACTGAAATACAAGTTCAATTATTCTTAAAGTTCGCCACCAACTATTTTAACTGTAAAACTTTTAATTTCTACTCTAGAATATTTTAACGATTACTTTAACTAACATTTTAGAACTTAATCGAAGAGATTTTGCTGAATTATCCATGCCTAAATCAGTTTGAATAATTCTCTCCTCATTTAGGGGGATAGGGGCAGTTAAAAGAAGCCGGCTTTACTTGACTTTTCCTTTTCTTCATCTTTAAAATATAAATAATCAATTATGTTGATACTGCAATCCATATGGTACATGCTACAAAATCTTCCTGCTGAATGGTTTTCATAAGTCTCTTGCCCAACCTCAAAGGAATGCTTTTCTACATACTTGCATAGAATCCTTTTAGTTTCAGCTATGGAGGACAGAATTTATCTTTCAGGTTTTTATTAACTTCCAGTTAATAGTCTGTAGAATGTGAAATTTTTGCAGAAAATATTGATGCTGTAGCTACATTGGAGAGTGCAGATGGATCACTTATGTTATCAATTGGTATTTATAAAATAGAAGTCTTGTTGATATTTTATACTCCAGAGTACGAAATATCAACAAGACTTTAGCATAATCTGGAACTTTAACTTAATTCTCTGTTTACATTATTTATATAAATTTTGACTGGCTATCATCTTAACACAGTTATAAAATCTAGAATCACACCTATTATTATTATTAGTATTATTATCTATTAAGAAAAATGTATGGAATGGAAAACTAGAAAAATAATTAAGTGTCAAATGTCGAAAATATACTTACGGACACATGAATGTATTTATGTCTTCTTACCAAAAGAAGCCTAAAGTATTCGCACTGCACTCAATTAAATGAAAGACGAGAATTTTGAATCTTAATTTTGTCAACAGTAATAATCGAAGCTAAGCTCAACATTGTGTGAAGCTTTTAAAATCTGTTTTCACTCTTTCTATTATATTGATTCAGCAAAATCATAGTCTATCACGTCAAATACATCTTCTTGCTGTGCAGTCTCTTTAGCTCGCGATGTAATTTCTCATCATTAGCAGGATTTTTTTTTTAAGTTCATATAATTTTCTTCCTTCAATTACCATATCTATATGGAGAGAGATTTTACTATTTACTTAGCTTTATTCAAAATTCTTTGCAATACGAAATAAAATCTCGTGTGTAGATCAGCTAAAAATGAATTAAATAAGATGTGGAACGTTTGAAAATAACCTTTAGCTAAGAATTTTTGAAATATGAAAGTCGAAACTTCTTTTATTACTTTTTCAATGTATTTCCGACGGGGGTACATATTGCAAAATTGCGTAAACACTTACTTTTTCAAAATGTTTTGTAAAAGGTAACGATACTTTTTCAAATGGGAGAAAAAATAATAAACATCAATCTTAAAAAAAAATTGCACTTTGGAAATGTAGAAAGAATGGAGGATTCCATGAAATATTTATTCTTGGTGTTTTAAAAACGGGAAAGTGACCACAGGCCTCCGTTCTTGAAGCGTTCCGAAACGGAATGCCACATCGCCCGAATTAATAACATCGCAAGCATAAGAAAATTCACATGGATTTCAAATCGGTGTACAATTTTAGCTATAAACACTGAAAGTTCCTCAACGAAGCATTACTTTTATGTTAAGTTGCTCACAGATCGATATACTGATATAAATTCCACTTTGTTTCTTGTAGACATTCTCAATTCTATCACAGACAAAAATTTGATGGATGAATGAATAGAATAGGGATTTTGTTTGTAAGTATAGACAAAATTTACTTATACACTATTTTACTTGTCGAAATTCGAATTATAATAGAAGCAGTATACATTTGTATGATATCAAAAAATGAAATTTAAGTTTTATATGTTATAGGTTTGGAATTTTGCATCTGGATTTAACGCAAATCTTTGATCTTCTTTTCACTTTTAATCAGAATATTTTAAATATTTTTTTAAATTTATTCTTTAGAATATTTTCGTGCTTGTGTTTCGATTTAAATTGTGTTCTTTTTCCCCCGTTACTTCCTGAAAACAAAGTTTGAAGTGTACATGCATTTAGTTTCAACAATGAAGTATTTACTCTTACTTACAATGTTTGTGTGTCGGCTTATTATCCGAAAGCGACAACAAGAGAGAAAGCAGCTATTTATTGGCATTCTAAATCACTCAATTGAAAAAGCTAACTGCTCTACCTTTTCGCACATTTTGGCCTCATGCCAGCCTGAAGATGTTTTTCTGACATTCATCGTCGACGCTTGGTGTTAAAAATTGATAATTTTTGATTTCTCGTCGGGAATGATGTTAGGTTAATTATCCCGAACGGTTTTTAAATGAAGTGAAATCTCTTACCACATGTGGTTTTGGAAGGTTGATTAACGAGATTTTCGAGTTAATTACCGGTTACATTTCTCCTGCACGAAATGTAAATTAGCTCTGAATTATATTTCCTTCTCTGGTTGACCTTGTGGTGATAGTTTATGGATGCACTCTGTGGTTTACTGCATTGCCTTGGTTAAAAGAATTCGATAAACAAAATTAACAATCATTTTTAAAATTAAATGTGCATATCATTTAAATCAAGTAATGCTACTGACCAAATGAATCGCAACCCAAATATACATATTGTTGTAATATTTTAATTGATGATTTCTCCAAACTTTTTACTTGTATTTTTTCATAGTACATTAATTAATAAAATTTTGACTAGCTCAAAAGTAAAGTAGTCGAACAAAAAGCTGAATGCTAAAAGCTCTAGACCTCAGTTCTACAGTTCGTGTATTCGATTCCCACTTCATGCTTGAATGTTTGTTGTGATTTAGAATGCACTTTAAAGTGTAGTTCCAGATTCATTTAACCCCCGTCTGGAAAAAAAGACCCTAGAGCAACATAATCAAAGGAAATTAGCTATTTATATTATTATTTTTAAAAAGATACTAAAAAAGAAGCATTTATGGTATTTTTAACAAGGATATTTTGTTTAGATTTCAGAAGTTCATCTATCCTTATTTTACTTTCTTAACGCTTCTTTAAAGTTGATTTTCGATTAAAATAATTACTTGTATTTTTTTGTCTAATGGCCAAACTATTAGTTCAGAATGATATTTTAGTGAATTGGGACAATGAATTTGATATTTATTAATAAGCATTGATTGAAGAAAGAGAAGTCATGATATTATCTTCTTTACAAATGACATCTGTCCTCCTAACAAAGGATGCTAATACTGAATAAGTTGTTGGACTATTTTCGATCCGTTTAATTTCGTGGATCGCACGTTGATCCAGAACATTTTTAAACCGTAAATCACGGTCGAATGAATCCTTGTGTATAAAAAGTGATCATTCAGTTATCTTATTGAACGCTTTCTTTCTAGTAAAATGGTTCACCTAAGTTTCATTGTGCAATTTGAATTTTCTTTATATCCTTTAAACCACAAAAGGTTTTTTCGCTACACAACTACGGACAGCTGATGTTTAAAAGAAAGATTTAGGCGTCATGCCACCCAGGTGTGATGCTCCAGATTCCGGACTTCTCATCCGCAGCGAAGCGATTTCAGTTCAAATGTTGATAAAAACATTTGGATTTAAATTGAAATAAGTCAGTTGGAGGGAATGGATGATGGGGCGTTTTAATAAGTGCTAACAACGGTATCTCAAGTCCCAACTTATTTTATTCCATCTTACTAATGACTCCAACATTTACTCTCTTTTCTTATTAAAGGTGCGATTATGGCAATCTTTTGATAATTTTACTGGAACTATATTTATAAACTACGGAATTAATTAATTTTCCAGTTATTTTGTTTTACGAAGCCGGTGGCGTAGTGACAGCTTTTTGCTCTTCCAAGCTTCAAATCGGAGGTTCGATCCCGGGCTTGGCAAGCTTGACTTTGCCTTTCATCCTTTCAATGCATCGATAAAAATTGAATACTAAGCATTTTTAGGAACTAATCATTGGTGGTTTCGCATTAGGTAGACCACCTAACCGGGACATATGCTTCTTCGCATCCCAAGGCTTTCGGTCAAGAAAAAAGAAATATGCATGGTGAGGCTTAGCCCCAAGCGCCACTAAATTTAATTTATTAAGTTTTGCAGTAAAAAATCTTGATAGGAATACTCTTCTCGTGATTTGAGTTATTTTATAGGTTCTTAAAAATTTTTTCTGCGGTACAATTGTAGCTACTGTTATATAGTTGTGAACGTTTCTCATATAGGATGTCAGGTTTCGTCATTTGCTGTTTGCCCGAAGAAAAATTATTGAAAATTGCTTTCAGTTGTTTTCTTAGAACTACATTTGGCAATGATATTATTTAGGCATTTCGTGGTGCAAAATGTCTATGTTCGTTACTTTTGAACTATTTCTCATAGAAATCCACTTTTCCGAAAAAAGCAAGCAAATTTTCATTTCTTCCTCATTGATCTAACTCATTAACTCTACATGATCTTATGAGTGTGTGTACAGTATGCACTCAAATTTATCAGAAGATGGGATCTTTATATATTGGGCCTTGTGAAGGAAATATACTTTCTAAATACATTATGTTCAAATTTACCTTAACGCTCCTAAAAATAATGATAGCGAATACAATATCTAACTAATCAAATCCGTATTCGCAGAAAATGGATCTATATAATATTATCCTATTAAAATACCAAATATTTACCGACATGTACATTTAGGCTTACGTCACCCGAAGTTGAATCAAGCACTTTGCGCAAAGTGAATTTATGTAACTGCTTTTGATTTCTGTGTGTAAAACTTCCATTCAGTTTTGATATGAAGGCAAACAAAGGCTGTTCCCCTCGTGTTGCTTCTGGTGCAGCTGTGTTACCATTAAGATAGTTATTTTTTTAAAAAAATTATCGGTGGGAATACTTGACTTAAGCCTACAAGTCACTTAAAATGGACGATACATTTTTGATTCTGCATACACGTCTGTCGAAGCAGTTGCTTGGGAATTTTCCGAGCTTACTTTAGATGAACTCATGAATGCAGCCAAGTTTCTGGCAAAAATTCCATGAATACGGAACAAATTTATCCTGAATGCAAAAATTAGACATTAAAAAAGCAAAAAATATCTTAATAGCTATAAATTGCAAAACATTATAGTAAGTTGTAGCTTTTGAGCTACTTGCTTTATGAACTCAAATATTAATATGTGTAATGTAGTTATCCATCTATATGTATGTATTTTTATGATCTCATTTTGTCAAATTTTATTATGTTATGCGTCAAATTTTCTATTTGTCAAAGATTTTAAAATAGCTAAGTACTTAATTAATTCAAATTTAATAAAAAAAATGCATGGGAAAGGCCGATATTTTGCTGCAAAATTTATTGCTTTAATGTTGGAATTTGGAATTTATTTTCCCTTGCCAGTCGAAGCTTAAATTATTTCCATGATAAAATACCTTTTTTTCGAGAGACTGGATTGAACGCTGCTGTCCTAGTGTTATATTTAGATGATAAAAGGTTAAAGAAAGGTAGGAAGAGTTTTTATGCACTTTTTACTATGATGTGAATGCTGAAAAGACTTTTTCCATGATTACGTAAAGTGCTCGAAAAAAAAATGTGAACAAGTTATATGTAACTCGATTCGTTTGATTCAGATAATTTAATCATTTCGTATTTAGTGCTTGGTTCTTGAAAAAATCTTACACCTACAAACATTTAAAGAATATTATGAATAACGAACCAAGTTTTATGGCCTTTCATAAATGTCAAATCGCATCTGCTTATGTATATCAACTATATAATAGTCTCTTTTTTTTTTAAGCGCATGAGATTATTTGAAAATTTTTAATCACGTAATTATCGTTTAAAATTGCTATTTTTTGACCTAGAAATATTAATGAAATATCAGTTACTTATCCATTAATAAACAATTTAATTATGGGAGTAAAATTAAGCTATATCATAATTCTCTATTTCCAATCCTTTTTAAACCTTTCTTTATTCTGTGTTCTTTTCAATATATCTCCTTCTATATGTCTCCTTTTCAATTTTCTTTTTAAATATTTTATTTTTACTTTTAAATATTTCTTTTAGTTAATTAATTTTTATTAAAATTATTAATAATATATTTTCAAAATTTTATTCTTTTTTGATTTATTAGCAGTTAACTATAATTTGTAGTTTCACTTGAAAAATGTTCGTTTTTTTTGTGTTTCTTTTTATTTGTGTTAATTTTTCCATTAATTTGAAAGTTTTAGGAACATTTTACTTGTTTATTCTTCAGAATCTAACATATTCGCCTTAATTCGAAACGTCTTTCTTGTTGCCTGATGACAAATTTTTATCACACTCTTTTTCTTTAATATTTTTCAACATTTAATTTTTTCTCCTCTGAATGCTTCTGATTCATCTTGGTCTTATTTTAATACATTTTTTCTCATTTAAGTTTTTCTAGTTGCTTTATATTTTAATTTATGTTGTTAAACAATTTCTAAAAGAACTTACATTGTTAATAACTTAATTTATATTTATTTTTAATTCACTTTTAATCGCGTAATATGTATGTTTTAGGTTGGGGAAAAATAGTCCATTTTTTTCGATAGATGAGCTGTTGTGAGAAATCTCGTAAAGTATCGATCAAACAATTTTAGATGTTTGTTCATTGAAAAGATGACATTTCGCGCTAAAAAATTCTTTTGTTGTTTTTTGATCCATTCAGTTGTGAGTTACAGGATCTTATCATTTTATGAAATCAAAAGACTTTCTCAGTAAAAGCTCATTCTAATGGTGGAGCTGGTTCATTAGCACTCTCTATAACTTTTCCATGACACAGTACACTTGCAAGCCAGATTTCCACTCAGTCAAGAGGGTTTCACAAAAGTAACTGTTGTCCTATGATTCTCGCTGACATCGTGAAGTTTATAATATAAAAGCTGGAAAGCATTTAAACATACGCATCCTTTGCGGAATCGAAAGAATTTCTTATAAATCGTGAGTCGTATTTAAATTTCGCAATGAAGGAATTTCCGGAAACTCCCAAGCACGCACCGCCATTTCCCGTTGTTCAACAGTTGCTGGGATCTTGAAACAAGTGGCATCCTGAGGACGATTCACTTGCAATCTGAAGAGATTTCGATGTTAACCTCTAGTTTGTTGAAAGCTGGACACATCGTTAACTGAATCAGTCGATGACTCTCGTGCTGAAAAATTATAAAACAAATTTCAAGGTTTCCCATATTTGAGGTTTTTTATAGTCCATGCCTCGCCCACCTGAGCTTTCTATAATTCATGGCGATCAAGTTCGGCTGTTACAGAGCTTACATAACCCGTCTTGTAAGTGTGTAACTTGGGAAGCTTTCCAAATCGATTTCGAAGTCTTTTCCTTCCCCTCAGCCGCGATCTGATTCACGTTTGGATGGTTTTTAAGGGATTGTAGGCGAAGACATTTGGCGGGAAACCCCTTCTTCTCCTGGCACGCGTGCTTGTTTTTTCATACGCGACTTTCGGCATTACAGTCACGTTCGGCCGCCGAGAGAGAAAGTGTTGCCAAGATTTGGGGGGGGGGGAAAGGAAAATCGCGCACACATGAAGTTCGTGCGAGCTGAAATCGAACGCAGCGTCTACTTCGCGTGACTTCGCCGGTGTTCTATTTTTCTTTCTCGCGACTGATGAAAACGATTTTACTTCTATAGAGATGGGAGCGTTCTCGTCGGCGGGAAACTCCAATCGTGTTTGTTTAGGTTTTTCTAGGGCCCGATTTTCTTGTTTCTGGGATCGAATGCGTCTGAAAATGAAAGCCGAGTTACTCTGGATTCGGAATTCTAATACTCTCTCCTCTCGGGCGGAGGATCAGGTGGTTTTTCGCGCTGCGGTGATTTTTGCTGCGTTTCACGTGGGAATGTTGCTCTTTTTTGTTTTCGCATTTATATTCCGAGAAGCATCTGTTGTGATCGATTCTTGCGTGTTCCATTTAAAGACTTCTTTCGTTTCGCCTATTATGGTAGAAAAGAATATAGAAAGCAATTGTTTCAAAAATGCGCAACATGAGCCCTTCGATAAGCTCTGAACCCAACTAAGGTTGTGGCTGATGCAAAACTATATTTAAAAATATGAATGTAAAACTTGTCCTCTTTATCAAAACTCAGAGAAACGCAATTAAGTGCATATCCGAGCTCGCAGCAGTAAGGTTTGTGCGCTGTCTATTCAGCAGACTGTGTATTCGATTCTTACGTTAAGCGTGATTATTTGTGGTAATCCAGAATCCACTGTAAATTAGTCCCGCTTTAATTATCAGTTCTCGTGTACGAAAAATGAATTTGAGTGACAATCAAATCAAACCAGTCCATAAATGCGTATTCATTAAACATGTTTTTTGACTTGTTTGGCGCCGAGTTCATAGGTATACTACCATATATAGTTTCTGTTTTATCTATTGTGTGGATACTTACAAAAGTTCGGAAACCATTTTAAAGTAAGCCCGAATGAACGAATCTTGGTGTGCCAAAAGCTATTTTAGAGTGACTTAACAACTATCAAATGTAAACAGAGAGAGAAAGAGACGTGTCTTCATTATTGCATTGCTTCTGTTGAGGTGGGTGTTTTCCGGATTTCTCCCCTAGCTACACGCGCTGGGCATGAAAGTTGTTCCCGGAAGACACATTTGGCGGTGGATATTAAGATGTCTTACTACAGTCTCAGATGTTAGGCTATTCACTGCATGGTGTCTTAAGTATACTATGTCTAAGTGGTAGGAGAACGCTTTAGATTTCAGCCACTGTTGTGTAACGGAAAATGCATGCATATAGTCAGGTGGGTGCTTGGGCATTTACATTGTTCCCATACGCGAATATTATCGTTATGTTTGAAAAAAACCTTTAAAACATCAGGGTTGTTAGAAAAGTCTTCATCTGTTAGTATACTTAGTGTATAGATCGAGTAAGCTTCTCGAACTTTCTGACTTCGATCTACATGTGAATTCTCATCGGCGATTGATGTTTTGGCGAGTGAAATCAGATTTCTGATTAGATTCCTATGCCTCTGGGTCCGTCAACATTTGGAATACCCGAAATCTAGATACGTACGCGCTCTTTAATTTATTTCATAAAAGGCTAAGGAAAGTTCTGCGCATAAACCCACATTTTATGAGTATATATATACATTGAATATCATAAAATAAATTTTCCTGAGAAGTTGCAATTTAGATTGAAAAATGCAAAGAAATCCTAGTGAGAGAAATTCTCGCAGAATTTCTTTGAATTTCTATCAAGGTCAGAGCGTATAGATCAGGCGTGGCCAAACTTTTGGGATCCGGGGTCTACTCCACATTTAAAAAATCGAAGGCGGTCTACCAATGGCAGAGCTAAATTAACGTACATATTTATTTTCGGTAACAAGAAAAAATGGTAAATTATGTTATTTTTCTAAAAAAAACTTAATATTAATATTTACGGAATAAAAATTTACTGACGAAAATAATCAAAGTATTCATATATCAAAAACTAACCATCCTATTCACTTCGTTTAGTGAAAATTTGGTTCTGTGTATATCTGCTACAAGTTTATCATATTGTGGCTGATACGAGCTTATTGCAATGCATAGACACGAAATTAAATGTTCATCTGTTAAATGCAACCAATGTTTGTTTTTTGTTCATGATTGAAAAAGCAGATTCTCAAAGATACCTCGATGCAAAGTATAATTTTAAATACAAAATCAATTTGTAAATATTTGGAAACGTTTCCTCAGAAATTCATTTCCAAAAATCAGTATCGCTAAATATGCTCTGGATCTAAGAAATATATCGCATCTTAATTTAATAATTTCTTTCTTTAATAGTTACTTTCCCTGTCATGAAGGTGTCTTTGTTGGAAAACTGATTGAACGACGCATCTTTTTGAAAATGCTTCGTCCTTTTCTTCCGTCATGTCTTTTGAAATGCATTTTGCTGTCATTCACACTTCGCTAATTAATAGTACATGAACATTGACGGGATCTCGTTTCTAACCTTGATGATGTGATCACTTTTTTAATTTAGTCGATGATTACTCTGACTTTAATACTGTATTCATGTAATGGTCTTTTAGTGATGTTTGTTCTCTGCTCTATGGTCACTTTTGACGCATTGGCTGCAATTCATCTAGGACCAACAGTTTAAAACGAGTTTTAAACCACTGCAGCTATCTATTCTGTAGTCAATTCTCGAACAGTTGGGAATCTTCTTTTCAGGTGGATCGAAGCAACCTTTGTTTTAGGCGAGATTTTGAAATAAGCAGGAGAAAATTTCACGTGTTCGCCTATAAAAATAACAAATTGTTCCTTTGTCTTAACGTTCAGCGCGGCCCTTTTTGAAGACTCGTTTATAATGTCCAAGGACATTCACTCTGTGCGCAATTTATTTACCTCGGCATTTTTTGGCTTTTTGTTAAAAACACTTTTTTTTTCTAAAGTTCATGTTCGAAGCATGAAGTTAAATTTAAGAATCCTCCAATGCTAACTGGATAGTGTTTTTGTAGGAATCTATAAAGTTCTAAACTTATTATTACCTTTTATAATCACATTTTACAGTTTATTAAGTAAAACTTATATTCATTATTAATATTTGTCAAAAATATTCTCTTCTTTTGACACACACAACGCATATAAGTATCTCTGCATAATGTCTTTGATTTTGATTCCATAATCAGCAAATAGGCATTTTAATTTATGTATAAAATCTATAATTATTCTTTGAATAACTATAATTTTATTCTATTTTTTAATTTTTATTATATCGTTGTTTTATATACATTCAGTCTTATAATTCTTTTCTGTATATTTATATTTGTTTTTAGTTTTTTTTATTATATTTTTGCTCTTACTATACTGCTTATACTTCTATATTAGCTTCGTAATTATATAATTCGTATAATTATATAGGAATATTTGTGATTATGAATAATATAATTAATTATTAATATTGTTAATTTTAGTTCTTATATTTTGCTATAATTTCTCTTTGTTTCGTTCAAGAAGGAAATTCTTTCCCTTTTGATCTTTTCAACGCAATTTTGATCTTCACGACTTTTTAGTAGAAGAGTTTAGTTTTTGTTCACTTTAATTTTTATAACACTTATATATTATGATTTATTCTTTTTATTTTCTTCTAGAATTACAATTTGGCATTTAATATTTTTTCATTACTTCATTTTTTTTCAAATTTTTAAAACTCGCATTGAATGGCTTGCTCTTTGTATGCATTAAGTGTTACGTTCTATGATTAATTCGCTTTTTAAAATTTTTCAATTTGTAATAAGTTAATAAAAACCAGTGTACAGAATCGATGTACGAGCATGCATATGCCTTTTTGTGTTCATATTCTTATCTAAAACACCAAACCTACTATTTTTATGAAAAAAATGTTATTTAATCAGTATTTAAGAAAGATAGTGCAAGCGTGTTTAATTTTAAAAGCAAGCACCTCTTTACTTTTTCTTTCCTTAAATTTTTACCGAGCTACTAGATTAACTTCTAATATTCTGGCTTTTTGTTCAGCAGTTCGTCTCCCACCTATGATCGTTATTTGTATATAATGTTTAAAAATTCCTTTTAAACCTTTCTCACATTCAAATAATTTTTCATGCATAATAAATGACTACAAATCGTTGAACCAGTTTGAAACATTAAGAGGCCAGTCTGCCCTGAAATCGGCTCTCAAGAACAAAAGTAATTTTTACTCTTTTATTTCATGTTTGTCTGTCTATCTGTATATTAGTATATTCATTCATAAAGGAATAAAGCAAACAATTGTTCTCTTCCTTTTTCAAGTAGTCGCTGAATAATTTACGATTCATTAACGAGAGGGAAATAATTTTCCAAAAAGTCCCCAGATTATAAGAAACATAACACAAAATTCAGAGAAGAAAGTGATTTCTTTTTCTCTTTTCCGTTTTATAAATATAATTCATTCTTTATGAAAAGGTGATACGCGGGGAAAACTCAAATGCATTGCAGCAGACTTCGGTGGCTTGGTTCTCTGCTACACGAAATCTGAGGAGTTAAAGCAGAGGAAGCTGCCATGGCTTGGTGATCTCCTGAGCAGAAGGTCTCGAGTTCGATCCCAACCACTGTTGAATATTAGCAGATTGCTGATGCACTTCTATTTTCTGTATACGCGTCTGCTAACGGGGGTGCTTTGGAGTTTCTCTTACAGCCAGTGAATCCGGCCTGTTATCTATGAAAAGTTTTTCGGGATAGCAACTTACGCTCAGAATTAAAATGTCTCTAGCTGCCTCTGGTCATTATGCTGTGTATTACGCTGTGTCTGAGTTACCATTATTCTCATGAGATGCATTGGGACGGTCACTAGTAAAGTTCCCTAAATTAAGATTTAAAATGGAAAACATGATGTATGATACTTTTTACTGAGCACTGTTTAAATTTCTATTGTTTACTGGAGCGTGAATAGGGAATTGGCTCGAAAAATTGCTTTAGTATTATGATAGACTAATTTTATAAATTTACGTCAATTTGTTCTGCATGTCTTAAAATGATCTTCTAAGGTTACAAAAACTATTAAATGGAAGGAAAAAATCAACACTTGCATGGTTGAAATGTATGATAAGTTGTAGGACATCGTTAATCATTTAGATATTATATAAATTTATAAATGGTTATTAATATTACGATGCATGAGAGTTTTAAAATAAATTTAATTTCTTTTGACTAAACATGAAAAATTGCGTGGGTTTATCCGCCTAATTGAAAACTAATGCATGCGCAGGAATATTAGTGCACATTACAGCTAAGTGTGCGAGGAAGTATCTATAAATAATTAATTCTTATCTTAATTTAAAGCCACAGGTGACTCCCATCAGAACACCAAAATCAAGTATCCTTTTTTGTTAGAGCCACCCTCTTGGGACTGTGGAAAGATAGAAAAATCGATTATCGGTTGTCAGAGCTGTCTCTTGTGATTGATTGTAGCTTAAAATGACGAGATGTTCGATTGTGGGACTTTTTTTCCACCTGTTCACCAATCTGTATAATCTGAAGTACCTGTACGCTGCTACTTTTTTTTTAGAAATATATCTACATAATATGCATATTATACTCTCATGCAAATACAGTAAGACCCCGCTTAACGTTGTTTCGTTTAGCGCTGTTTCGGTTTAGCGCTCTTTTATTTCAACCCGGGGATTCCACGAAATCGCTTGCAGCATACGGGGATTCCCCGAAATATTATGCAGCGATAGGTTTCAAATACATATCCGAAAGAGTGTACTTGTGTTTCTTGTTTGGTGCGGAAAGAAGCAGTGGCCAGTCTTTCTAATGATGAGCTCAAGGAATTAACTGAACAAGAAGAAAACAAAAATGTTGACAGCAGTGATTCAGAAGAAGAGCAAAAAGAACTTTCGATGGCGTTTGTAAAAAGGAGTTTGTCTACCATAACTGAAATAATGGATCAATTCATTGAAAATGATCCGAATTTTGACAGGAGCTCAAAAATAAGGCATGTTGTTAGAGATGCTCTATCCGTTTATGAAGAACTTTTAAGTGAACAACGCAAAAGACAAAGGCAAACAACATTAGATGCTTTTGTCACAAAAAGGCAGAAAACTGAAAATTCCGAAGGCTAACTAAATATGACTGACTTAGAATTTTATTTGTTTTTTTAAGAATATTCGTTTCGTTATTTATATTTTGTTTTTATTTTTGCAAGAAATAATAATGTGGTATTAATTTGGGCTTTAAGAAATAATTGTTTGGTTTTATTTTTATTAAAAAAAACATACTTTTTAAATTTAATACCTAACCAATTTCCTAGCCATCTTCCCCTAACCCCAATATTTTCATGTAAAGATAGCCTCGTTTAGTGCTGTTTCGCATTACGCTCTACTTTGATGGAACGTATCCCCCGCGTTAAGCGGGGTCTTACCGTATACTAATTTATTTTCCAGTATAGACAAAAAATTAACTAAATAGTTTAAAAGTCCGATTTAAGGTTTTTTTTAAAATTTAATTATACACATAAAATTTAAGTGCAAAAACGATGAAGTTTGATTAAAAGTAAATTTTTCTCTGTAAAACCCGATTGTCTTTCCCACCCTCATAATTTTAAAGAATAGAACATTGTAAACTAATTCCAAATGTCAAAGGGATTAATCTTCATTTTTGAGAAACTTGTGTTTCTTTCCCTTCTTTTTTTGTTCCATTCCTTTTCAATGAAAACATTCTCAAATGACTTACACGATCTCGTTTTTAATTTTGGCTAATGTACGGGGGAGAGAGAAGCGCTTGTTTGATGAGATAATTGTCCTCGGCAGAAGAACACAGTCATTATTCTTCCGCGGTTCTATTTCGAACTGACCTTTAAGGAGGGGCGCGCTTTCTTACTAATGAACTCTCGTCAATTGGACTTCCCGATCGATGCCCCATTGTACGCCGGGGCGCACCAATGAGCGGTTGACATCTCCTGTCTTCGGAAGCCCCGTCACTGTCCTTCTCAGGAAACTGGCGACATTCTCTTCTCTGAATTCCTAATGAACCAAGAAGCTGCTGCCTTGTTATCCCTATGACAAAGAATGGAAAGTTTGCAATCACCTTATTGATCTCTTCGCCGTATGCTTGTCATGAAAAACAAGAGTGGAATATTTGTATTTGTGACTTAGTTATTATTCGGTAACAATGTTCAACAAAGTGCAAGTTGGAGATTTGTTTTTTTAAATATTAGAGAGTGATGATATGGGCGAATGAAATATGGATCACTGTGGATTGGTGCTATGCTCTTTATAATTTAAGGTTACGAGCCATGGTTTTATGAATGCAGCTTTCTGTAAATACATCTGTGGAAATGTTGCTTGTGATTTTTCCGTACTTCCTTCCTTGCAACACTTAATCAGAAAATATCCTACTTGAAGGCATTACCCATGACTGTTACTAAGACGCACGATACATGTTACTAGAAAGAATTGGGGATGATTGTGGAATTCTCATGTTTGATCTCAGAGATTGTTGCCAGAGATGGTAGTCGGAATTATTAGCTTATGGTTCAGTAGTTCGAGAGTTGGAATCCTACTTTGGCATGGATGTTTGCAGCCGTTTTGAATCCACTGTAAACTGTAAGTCCATCTCTCTTTAATCTTCATGTGCAAAATCTGATCGCTGAGCGACAAATAAACCGAAACATGACTTCCTGGAACAGGGTCGACGCATGCTCTGTTTTTATAGGCACTACTTCCGGGTGGGCGTTATCCGGATACTGTCCTTATGACTTGAAAATGGCTCACTTTCTATGAGCAGCTCTTCAGTCTAAAACGTATCCAAAGAGTCTTTATAGTTTGCAGCCTTTTTGGTATTTTCAATAAGATTCCATCGATCTAGTTAAAGTCTTTTATGAATATATAACTTAAGTTAAAAAATGGGAATAAAACATTAAACCGCTTTTTTGATGTGCCAAAAGTCGTTGGGTGTTAAAATTTTTTATTTTTAGATGGTTAATACAGTAAGAATTGTTATAAATATTAATTTTAAAGGAAATAAAATCCAACACCATCTTTTAGATACCATTTTAATTTCATTAAAGTTATATATATATATATATATATATATATGATAAAGTATTCTGTTCTGGTTGTGACAAATATTTTTTAATGCAAAATTTATGCTTATTATTCTTCTCTTAAAATAAATTAACAATTTTAAAATTAATTTTATTTTTATTATAAATTCAATATGTAGCTATGATTATCATAATGCAATATCAGTACAATATCTCAGATAAAGCACAGAATGTATTTAATGAATAAGAAGGAAAAGATTTGACGTGTATTTATGACGGTCGCTTTATCTTGCGAATCTGCACCACGCTGATACGGCGGTCAATGCAGTGACGTTT
The DNA here is from genome assembly GCA_026290005.1 of Latrodectus geometricus. NCBI lineage: Eukaryota > Metazoa > Arthropoda > Arachnida > Araneae > Theridiidae > Latrodectus > Latrodectus geometricus. Next base: position 492,795 of record JAPDSC010013415.1, on the reverse strand, counting down.
CCCCGATGAATCCGCGTTTTTGATTCCCTTATCTCTCCTATGTTGCGTGTGATGGCGGCCCTTCATCTTGGAAGTGGGCCATCCACCGTTCCCTCCTTGCCCAGTGTGTCAGAGGGGTTTTCGATCCGTTCTGCCCTGGTCAGCATCTCATCGCCTCCACGAGGATCAGGGTGGCTGAGAATATCTTTCTGTGTGATCTGAGACACACGGAGATTTCCAGAAATGGGCAATAAACGGAATTGTTTTGTAAGGGTGTTGCAATGAAGAATTGCTGTTTCACAAAAAGTGTGTATTTAAATGTAACTTTTTGTCATGGTGAATACTGAAAATTGATTTTCAGAAAAGGTTTGTACAAAATCTTAATGCAGTGAGAGGACCAGTGGTTGGACTGCACTCTTCTCAGAGGAGTGCAGTCTAACTACTGTCGAAAGACGGGGGTAGATATCGTGTTTCTGCTTTCTTTTTGCCTGAATATTAATTAATGTGAATAAGTAGTCGAAGCGAAAATTGAGAATAATTCAAGAAACATGTGTCCTTAAATCTATGTAAGGAGATGACTCGCACTTTCAAAAATAAAACAAACCACGGTCTGTACTTCTGAGTAACGCTGGAGTCTTCTAGTAAGCAATTTCCTTTTTAACTTAATGGTTCAATACCATTTCTTGCAGATGGACACTTATCGCAAGATAAGACTTCAGTATCACTTTTCTCTTACTTACAATCCTTAATGATCATATGTCAAAGTAATTACCGATAATGTGATATCAGACATTAATATCATCGACAGAAATGATTTTGAGTTCGATATTTCCTGATATCTCCAATATTTATATCATTCGTTTCCAGCAACACCGACGTCAAATGAGTTTTTGCTATTGTTTTATCTATTTTCACTTGGGGGGAAAAACTCTTTGCTATGAATAATACAATGCAATTTTTTAAGAATGTTGTTTTCAAGAAATAATCGCTCTTTATTCATTGTTGCACATAACTGCGTTAAAAATCGAGAACTGTTTTTCCAAACATAAAAGGTCAGACTTGTAACCGAGTGGATAACGATTTTGCCTTCTGTTCAACAGTTCGTGGGTTTGAATCCCACCTTAGGCTTGGATGTTTGTAGAGGTTCAGAATCCAGTTTAAGTTGAAGGTCCTGGTGTCATTATCCTTCCTGTGCAGAAAATGACCATTGAGCTACAAAATAAACCAAATCAAGACAAAAGTACACTTTATACGCATGCTACGATTCAAAATTCAAGACTGGGTTTTCTTGTGAAACATCAGATCACTTTCAAAATATAAAATATCTTGAGAAGGAATTGTCAAGCATGTAATCATAATTAAAATTTTACTGATGCAATAGAAACCTGTTGCAACTTGAAGGCAGTGTTCAAAAATAGCTGTCTCAAAATTTTTAATTCATTGATATCCTGAGAAGATTTTCAGAAGTAGAAACAAATTAGTTTTTAGCAATGATTTTATAAAATATTGTACAGTTTAATTTAGTTAATTCTAATAATTTAATTAGCTTAGTTCATTCTCATCATCTGTACGTATCTACGAGGCTGTGTCAAAAAGTAAATTCGAAAAATTAAGATATAGAAAAAATTGTGTTTTATTGATGAACGTATTTATAACGGGCGCTCTGAGCGTCTTATCTGTATTACAAATTGAAATGAAAAATGTAATAGCTAATTCATATTGAAAAACGCCATTCTCTTTATGAAAGGCTTTTGACATGGCATATTAAGTTATGACACTCACATTGCTGAATGATAATGTTTATTCTCATGCAGCTTATACCACACAAACTTAGGTTTGTAAAATTTAATGGGATTTTTAACCACCTTATAGTCCTGATTTCATTCTGTATAAATGAATCAAGAAAGACTACTTTAGTCTATAATTTTGAACTGATGGCAAACTAACTGTATTGCAGAAGCAACGCTTGTAAGTTGACTGTTTCTTTGTAACGAATTTTTCCTCCACATTGTTGCTTTTCAAAAGGATTTTCATATATAGTGGTCTATGCATTCATGTGTCACAAGAAAGAAAACTCTTAAGCATATACTCAGACCGATGTACATGTAGGAAGCAGAAGAGTAACATCTACTTCCCATTATCGAAGCCAAATTGCCTACTGGATGGCCCTAGCTTAAATTTGTATGTTTCTCTTAGAATATTTTAGACTCTAACTAACAGGCCAAAAAGCTTTCTTAGGATCGGGGCTGACTTTGATGGATGCTTCGTTCTACCTGAAGGCAGTTATGAAATATTCATACAATACATTCAGCAACACTGGCTAAATTTAAACGGAACAATGAATGGTAAGCTCTTTTCTTCAACAGCAAACTTACTTTGAGCGTGCGTGTTTGCTGTGGTTTAAAATTCATTTCAAGCTATAGATAACTGCAAAAAATCCTAGTATGTAAAAATTGACCTTAGAATGATAAAAAAATTAGTGATTTACCATGATTAGACTACAATTTGGAATATCTTGTCTGCATATGTTACGTTTATATATGGAAATACAGTAAGCTTTCATTAATCCCGTCTACGTTTTATCCGAACGCTCATTTAAATGTGTGTACACACACACACACACACACACACACACACACACACACACACACACACACACACACACACACACACACACACACACACACACACACACACACACACACACACACACACACACACACACACACAC